>JASDQU010185977.1:7418-20679 GCA_032191745.1 Picea mariana | reverse complement strand
CAGAAACATGTTTTGGGCCAGTTGGAGAAGGTGGGTGGCCACCGATATCCACCTGGATCACATGATTATCATTTGAGTGTTGTATTTTAATCATATTATCATCATCATAAGGATTACAACACTTTTGGATACTTGATATAAGTTTTAGGCTGGTTAAAAACTTTGGTAAAGTGAAACAAGTTGCTACAGGAAAGTTCGCAGCGCCGACACTGCGAACTGGTAATTATGACAATTTGTAAGCAATTAGCACACAACAAAGGAGATTTTTTTTATCATAACTTTTGAATGCCAATCTATATTCCAATGAATTTTGTTTTGGAGGAAGAAAATGATGTTTTTGACTTGCTGACAAAAAATCAGCCCGACCCAGTTCATATTTTTGGAGAAAAGATTAAAACATCACCTACAAGAAAGTTCACAATGCATGTTGTCACAGGAATTGCGAACTCTAATAGTTTGACAAATTCGAGCTATGGGAAGGCTGACAGCTGTCAAGGAAGGTTGGAATGGTCTCTTAGGATTTATTTGGACATTAGGGACATGTGTTCTATCTCCATATCAAGCAACATAACCTGTTTCAATAAGCATTTATCACAATAGACAAGATCCCAAAAAATAGGAATTTGTTAAGTTTTTGTTGGAATCTTTTGTAACAAGACTCCTAAATGGAGGAGGATCCTATGCAGCTCCTTGGTTTTGACCTCCTTATGGTATAGACAAATCATTTACTATATATGTAAGTGGATTTTGAGAAGGAAAAGGTTGGAGTGATAGGAAAAGGATTGTTATTATTTTGTAAACTCTCAGAATCTGTATATCTGGATGGAGGATTCTTATGTAGTCAAAGATCAACTTGTGCTCCTTTATTTATTCATTTCTTTTTATTCTTTCTCTAATGGGATACTGATTGATAAAGGATTTATCAACAACCTTATTAGAAGGGTTATGCATTGAATGATTTGTTGTGTATTTTGTGAAGCATCTCTTCTTGGAGCACATCTTTATTTCTTGATTAGAAAGATCCTAATTAATGAAATTTAAGCCATATGAATGTGTCAATCAAGACTGATGTGAAATTGATTGTTCACCTTGATGTTTTTATGTATTTTATTCTATTCATATTTCAAATTTGTACTAGTTGGAGATTATGATAGCCCTTTTTGTCTAGAATATAGTCTTTGGGATTTTGTGCATTAGATCAAGCTTTGAACCTTATCAGTTTGATCCATTTTTTTTTTAAATATAATCACTCATCTAACTCTAAACACTCATGTTACACATTATTTTGGTCACTCATGTGATCAACTGATGATATGTACATAAATCACTTCCATGTTCCCTGACTAAAATGAGACTTTCTCCATGAAGAAGTGAATCATCTTTCTTTTCTTAAAAACAATATCAAAGGAGATCGGCGCACCCTGATAAATGCTTGGGGTGTGACGATGCTTGATCGTCGCATGTTTCACTAAAGCTAGACTGTGGCATTGTCGTAGGCTGCTTGTGCATAGGGTGTGATGATGCTCAAATAAGAGGAAAAGGTGAAATTCATGAAAGTTCTAGAAGGGAAGCTTCTAGAAGATAAGGTGGCCTCCAATCGGTTTGGATCTTACTCGCTTCTCTGATTTAGTGGAATCATCCTAATATCCTCATCCATCCCTATTTCACCCTATATAAAGAGAGATCTCTCATGGGAAAGGCTAGGATGGCTTATGCATGAAGAATTTCACTGAAGATTGTACTTGTGATAGCTTTGCTTTAGCTTTCCAAGTCAGGTTGTAAAGGCTCTTCATCAAAATCATTGGAGCAAAGGTGTGTGTGTTGAAGCAAAGGGACATTGGAAGGGACCTTGCAACATCAAGGCATGGGTTTTATTCTCCAATTTCATTCAATATAATATAGTAATACATTTCTTCCCTATAAAGGTGTCTCTACTTTTATTGTATAACTCTTTGATCTTATGCATAGATTTCATTGGAATATATATATGTCGTTGTTCTCTCTCTCTATTGGTTTGTGCTTCTTAATAGGTTCACCATCCCACGAATCCAAATATGGAGAAAGGATGACACTAGTGAGGATCAAACATCATTTAAATGGTATGTCATTTATCCCTTTGAACTAGTTTATATTACAATGAAATCTAAGGAGAAACTTGTATTTTGCCATGTTTTGTTCTATCTTCTTGTTGAAGTTAGGGAGTTTAGTTTTTGTCTGCACTTACCAATTTGTCTGATAAAATAATTGGCGACCGTATTGGGGATCGAACCCAAAATCTCTCGATTACAACCTTTTACTTGGCCGTAATTGGATCGATTATATGCGCTCAGTTGTTTCTACTCTTTTCCATGTGATACATTTCCCTCACCAAGGTAAAGTTGTTATGGTAGATCAAATATCCTTATTTAGTTCCAATTCATGCACTAGTAACATTCCATTCATAGAGAAAACACCTCCTGGTTATGAGAATGTCGGGGTGGGTCTGTGAAAAGATTCATCGTTAATGGGTACTTTTCCCATTCCTCCACCCGATATTCCTCCTCCTTTTGTTGCTTCAATTAACATGATTTCGACTAGTGTTGGAAAAACCCATGAGTGTTATGACCCTTGGATAGTACCTCGCTTGGATGAATGTCTTGATTATGGCGACCAAATGCCTTAAAGTCTGGTAGAATTGGCTTATCAAGCTATTCAATCAAGAACTCCTTCTCCTTGTTCTCTCTTAGATACGTCTCATGATCTATTTCACGTAGTATTTCATACCGATGAAATGATCATGACAATTATGTCCATGGACGATACCCCATGGGATGATGGGCATCACTATTCTATTATCTTCCTGGAACTCGAGACTATCGAGAGTTACCAACGGATTTCGAATTCATCTACTGTTATTACTATTCCCCCTGTTCCTGAACCAACACGTGATGTTTTGTACGAAGGGAACTTGGGAAATATTTCACCTACCATCCCTCTAAATATTTTTATTAAGCCTGGAATAGTGGAAAATGTTAATATCGGTGCCTCATGTTCTCCTGATGAGATCCGAATTTACAAATCCCTTTTCCAATAATTTTGTGACCTTTTTGCATGCAATTACGAAGAGATTCCTGGAATTGATCCAAATATTGTTTTACACAAAATTAATACATACATGGATGCTAAACCCATTCGACGAAGACTTCGTCCAGTCCATCCATGCAAAATTGTTGTGATTAAACTCGAAGTTGAAAAACTTCTTAAATTTGGTTTTGTCTACCCTGTAGCGTTGACTGATTGGGTGTCCAATATTATTTCGGTTACGAAGAAACAAGGCACGATCCTTGTTTGTGTTGATTATAGGGATATCAACAAGGCTTGTCCCAAAGATAATTATCCAACCCCTTTCATTGACCATATTGTTGACGATAGTGCCAAGAGTGAAATCTTCTCTTTGATGGATGGATTCTCCGGCTATAATCAAATCAATATTTTACATGTGGATCAACATAAGACTACTTTTATTTTCCCTTGGGGTACCTTCGCATACTGTAATGGTCTTAAGAATATTGGTGCACCTTTTCAATGCGCTATGTAGTATGCTTTTCATGATATTAAGCACATTGTACAATCTTACCTAGATGATTTACCAATGCATTCCATGCATAGCCAAGGCCACCTGACACACTTACGAGCCATTATCCTACACTGTCGATATTATCGCACATGATTGAATCCACATAAATGTGTTTTTTGTGTGGAGTATGGATGACTTATTGTCTTTATCGTTTCTACACATGGGATTAGAGTGGATCCTTTGAAGGTTGAAGCTATTCTCAATTTACCTCCTCCTTCTACCTTATGCCAACTCCAAAGTTTGTAAGGGAAGGAAATTTTTTTACGTCTATTCATTCCCAATTATGCTGAACTAACAAAAGGTTTCACTCAAATTCTTAAGAAGGGTCACTATTTTGTATGGGACAACACTGCTAACAAAGCCTTTGAAGCTTTGAAACTTTCCTTAATCCGTACACCACTCTTATTTCCCCCCGATTATAGTTGATATTATTTCTTATACTTGGCTACTTCAAACTCTACCATAGCCATGGTTATAGTCCAAGAGGATGATTTGCATGATGAACATGTTATTTACTATTTGATTCGGAGTCTCACGACCATCGAAACCAAATATATGCATGTGGAAAGATTGGCCTTGGTGATTGTACAAGTTGTTAACTTTTTCGTCATTATATCTTTTTGCACAAAACCACCACCATTTCCGATTGTGACCCTATGAAACATATCCTTACATGACAATTGTTGGGGGAAAATACTCCAAATGGATAATGATTCTCCAGGAGTTTGATTTGGAGTTTCAGCAGGCCAAGTGAAAGAAATCTTTGGTGTTTGTCGAATTGATATGTGACCTTCCCTCCACTGAGACATAAACTTTGGTAGAGGATTATTTTCCTAATGAGTCTCTCTTTCTTATCAGTTCCGATGACATATGGTATGGAGACATTATCATTTATCTCTAAACCCAAACTTTCTGGCCTATATTTCTCATGTAGATCGTCATCAAATTCGGTATCAAGTCTGTCAATACATTATCCTCGATGATATCCTTTACCGTCGTGGGATTGATTCTGTATTTCGACGATGTCTAACCTATGATGAAGCTGAGAAAGATTTAAATGACTGTCATTTTGGAGCATGTGGTGGTCATATGTCTAGGTATGCCACTGCCCAAAATATCTTACGAGTTGGTTACTTTTGGCCTTCATTGTTTAAGGATTGCATTACTGTCATTCAGAAATTCCACGCTTGTCAAATGTATAACAATAAGATTCGATCACATCCTGCTCCTATTTACCCTGTAGTTTTCGTTGGTCCATTTTTTAAATGGGGCATTGGATTCATGACATGTAACCCTCACTCGGTTGGGGGGCATGGATACCTTATCGTAGCCGTGGATTATTTCACTAAATGGGTCGAGGAGATTCCTACATTTGATAATACCGGGAAAAATGTAGCATTGTTCATATTCAATCATATCATCACTAGGTTTGGTGTCCCTCAATCCATCGTCACTGATCATGGTATCCATTTTCACAATTTCATGATGTCTAAACTTACCGATACATTGGGTCTTCGACATGAAAACTCAACCCCTTACTATCCAAGGGCCAATGGCTAGGTTGAAGCAATCAACAAATTTATAAATACTATGCTTCAACGGATGGTAGGACTTCACAAGTCAAGTTGGAACACAATGCTCTTTTTAGCATTATAGGCCTATCGTACATCCGTTAAATCTACCACAAGGTTCACACCTTTCAAGTTAGCATATGGTATCAAAGCTATTCTACCGACTGAATGTAAAATCTCATCTTTGAAACTAGTTGCCGAACTTCTCCCTAACACCATAGCCAAAGAAGAACATCTCTTGTATTTGATGTGATTAGACGAGACTCATTGTGATGCTTCTTTATTCATAGAAACTCAGAAGAAATGTGTCAAAGATTAATACGACAAGCATGTCAAACCACACATTTTTTCTGGGGGTGATTTATTTCTCCTTTACGAACAAGATCATGACTTATTGGGGGCTGGTAAATTCGAGCCCATGTGGCGTGGCCCTTATATTGTTAAACGAGTGTTGGAGAAAGGGGATTATGAGCTGGTGGATTATGATGGAATTCCTTTGGGTGAACCTGGAAATGGGTTGTACCTAAAGAAGTACTATGCTTAAAATATTTTTTCCATGAGGGCTTTGTATTTTAGTGTATCATACTCTAGTGTCTGATTTTTTCATTTCTTGTTCTTCCTTTAAGCTTCTTACCTTGCCTTGTTCTTGGTTTCCAAATGTCAGCATCCTCGTTACCCTATATCAAATTTGTTGATGGTGCTAGTCACAGTACTCAAAACCTAGCATCTATTTCATGGGAAATATATGCACCTACGGATGAGTTAATAAGTCTACACGGTGTTTGCCTTGGTCGTGCAACTAATAATATCATGAAATACAATGCAATTATCGAGTTATTAAATGAAACCATTTCATTTGGAATCTGTTATCTTATTGTACGTCTTGATTCACAACTAGTGGTGTTGCAATTGAGTAACGTTTATTCCATATGAAATCCTACATTATTATGGGTATACTTAAGAATTCGCCTATTGGAAAGACATTTTGATTATATTGAATATCAACATATTCCTAGATGTCTAAACACATTAACAGATGTATTGGCTAATTATTTTTTAGACAGACATTTGTGTCATTTATAAATCCAAACACACATTTAAAAGACAAGTAAGTCGGTAGGAACTTTATATTATAACGTCAAAAGTTACAAAAAAGTGTTTGTCCTGAGACCAAAATGTCAAAATGGTGAAGCTCATGACTTCATATACATAAGAATAAAGGATGTTTCTCGCTATAACAAATGACTTCCCGTGCCACTCGATAGAGCATTCGACCAATGGATGTTGATACGCCAACTATATGGCGTTGGTAGCGTCAAGATAACTCATCCATGGTGATGTCAGGGATGTTCATGGCCAATCCCTCAAGGTTTTGTTCGATCTCTTTGAGATCCTCAGCATCCATCCCTCGACCCACCACTGCACCTATCTCTCTATGTCTATGAATAGAAGATGATCCTAGAGGCTGAAAAGGTGCCACATCCGCATTGTTGAGAGCACTTGATTAGTCTCGGATAAATAACAAAAACATTTTATAATTAAAATACCCAAAACAACATGTAATGAAAAAATTATTCTTACCTATCTCTCCCCACTGAGAACCCTCAAGTAATGCCAAGTAGGGATCTCCATGTAAGTAAATCCCAACATATATATAGTCCTCAACCATAATGAGTTGATCCCTTAGACACTGGAAGAAAGCTTGGTCGTATGTGACGATTGGCACGTCTCCATGATGAGCCATCAAATCTACCCATATTTTCATTTGAGGATATTGTGGAGTGAGTATTCCCCATTCCACATGCTATAGGCGCAAGATAGGGACCCTTTCTAGGAAGAAGGATACCAAAATTGATCCATACCCGAATTGTTTCAATCGATTGTTCCTACACTTTGTCAATTGTTTCTTCATGTTCATGTTTTTCAAAAGACCCTCACACCAATTGAAAACTCAGGGCTCCATACACTCTATAGCATACTGAAAATGACTTTCTAAAGCCATGTGAGGAGCCACACTCCCTGCCATCCGAGTGATAGTGTAGAGGATATTTCTCAAAGGAAAATCTCGAACATCCTTTATGGCAACTTTGCCACTATGCTTTTATGTACCAAGTACGTAGTGATGTGCTACGTAATATTCCATGGTTTCACCACCACCTTTGCTTCCCAAAAGAGACATCTGAGAGACTCGATGAGATAACCCCTTCAAGAGGTAAAAGTCATCAATCTATAAGGTGAGTGTATGCACACCCACATGAAAGGATTGTTCATTGACGTCCCACATATGGACTAGGTACTCCAATAGCCTCAATTGGGCTCTCATGCCCTGAACTTTGAAACATTTGAGCAAGCCACACTCCCAGACTCCCATGACAGTTCTCGAGTCATTCTCGACAAAATAATATTCTTCCTCGTGCTCACATTCCCTCCACTCGAGAATAATGACCGATGAAAAACTTCCAAACAACATTAAAAGATGATTAGGCTCATCAAAATTTAAAAGTTGGAAGTTTTCCTAGCTCTATTTCTCTTTTTAAAATTTGAGTTACGGTCGTCACAAGGGCTCTCTTTTCCATAGTGCAACGTCGTCGCACCCTAGTTGTGGAAACCCATCATCACAGTTCACGATAGGGTGAGCCTGTGATGATCTCAAAACGCAATAACCCTTAAAAAATTTCCCATAATTCAAAATTGAACCATTAAAAATGAAAAAATCAACCATGAAAAGAGAGAGGGGAATAGAAATACCTTCTTGATGGAAATGGCTCGAGAAATTGTCCACCAGGCACTCTAAATGAAAATACAAATGAAATGGTAAATGAACTATTTTGACCTATTTTCTTCACTTTTTACGATTTTAATTTCAAATTAAATTAATTTTTAAATATTTTTACCTATGCCCTAAACCTAATGAAGTTTGTGAAGTGTCTCAATTGTAGGTTGAGAGATCTCAGGACCGGACTTTTGGTATGGATCCTTCCTTTTTGTCGTTTTTGCATGTTGTTCTTATGTACATATACTTTTAGGGTTTTTCAGGAAAAATGTTGAGCATGGTCTTAATTCTTTCTCATGCTCATGAAACTATGAGAATGTAATCAAGTAACCTTTTATCATTTTTTTCGGACTCGTCATGGCAATATGAAAAACGAACCCTATGGAGTCTCCTTTAAGTTCTTTTCAAGCTCCCAAAACATGAAAAGATATCCAAGCAACCTTGTTCTTTTCATGCTCATAAAAGTATTTGAAGAAAACGTCTGATGAGTGGTATATTATCTCTTTTTTGGTCTCGTCAGACTAACTTACAAAAAAGGACATTTTGGAGTTTTCTTTAAGTGTTTTCAAACTCTCAAAACATGAAAACCCCCTGAGTTTTGTTTCTTTGGACTTGTAAAAAAAGCATCGAAAGGCCCATATGGGACCAAACCACTCCTTCCTAGGGTTTTCTTAAAATACTTCAAGGGACTCATTCGAAGGATGAGCTTACATTACAAGAATATGTTATCTTCCTCAAGATTTTGTAAAAATAAATAGGTACTCACCAGAAATGGTGGGGGGAAATTGGGAAAGAAATGTATATCTGTATCTGTGTTAGTGGTAGTAAGTCGCTCTTGAACATGACACCCCTCTTCATCATTGTATCCGGGTTGGGAAATCCATTTGCCTCTCATTTGACCATCTACAAGTCCATATGTTGGGTCCTCCTTGAGTCAATTCTTCCAAAATAATTGTCATGTCATTCATATGTTCAAGAGAATTCCAACCTAAACAATCCTTCTATCAAGTCGACCATCTATAGTCCTCAAATCCTACCATGTCAGCTTTCCCTGAGTCAATTATGAACCACTTCATACTCTGATCTAATTCAAATCTGTTACATGTTTCGTGTCATTGATGGGGGGTACATTAAGGCCCTCCTGTGATGATTCTTTTCCTATCGACTTCAACTCATCATCAGGGAATTAGACTTAGAAATCATTTAGTACCTTGGAACCTGCATACCTTAATGGTAGGTTTCCTCTCTTTCAATAGTGGGTTCACATCATTGGCCCTTGATTGGAATATTCCATCAAGTGTTTGAATTCAACTCATTAAATCAAATTTGTTGGATTGGGGATCATTGACATCAATGGTTATTTCCCTCGCACTTGTTAACGGTATCCATTAATGACCGGTAATCAAGTGGTTTCTACCATGTTCGACTTCGACACTTGTAATCACATTGATAGATTTGTACTTCAGGACGATGGAAATGAATACCCTGGATCTCTCCATGTCGGTCCAGGTTGTGATGGATTATTCATAAGTCTGTAATGACACATAGATCCACTATGTATGTCTCGTGGCTATGTCCAAATTTGAATTCTTAAGAGCATAGATTCAAGTGTATTCCTCATGGCTATGTTGAATCTTGATGACATGCATCCAAAGTGTATGTTTGGTGGCCATGACTCACTTGAAACTTATGATTAGAGTCAATTGTAGTCTGAGTATGAGAATGCCTACCTCAGAAGATGGTATATTATTATGAAGATGCTTGATTGTTTGCAGGTTCTCGACCGATGCACTCCTTGTTTTCGACACACACATTCTACAAAGTATTTCAACTGTCATAGGTTCCAACTTCATACTTTGGGGGGAATTTTTTTATACATTATTTTGGTCACCCCTATGATCAACTGATGATATGTGAATAACTCACTTCCATGTTCCCTGAAGATACTAAAATGCGACTTTCTCCATGAAGAAGTGGATCATCTTTCTTTTCTTAAAAACAATATCAAAGGAGATCATCGCACTCTGATAAATGATTGGGGTGCGACAATGCTTGATCATCACATGTTGCACCAAAGCTATACTGCAACGTTGCCACAAGATGCTTGTGCATAGGGTGTGATGTTGATCAAACAAGAGGAAAAGGTGAAATTCATGAAAGTTCTAGAAGGGAATCTTCTAGAAGATGAGGTGGCCTCCGATCAGTTTGGATCTTACTCACTTCTTTGATTTAGTGGGATCATCCTAATCTCCTCATCCATACCTCTTTCACCCAATATAAAGAGGGATCTCTCATAGGAAAGGATAGGTTGGCTTATGCATGAAGAATTCTACTGAATATTGTACTTGTGATAGCTTTTCTTTAGCTTTCCAAGTCAGGTTGTGAAGGCTCTTCATCAAAAGCATTGGAGCAAAGGTGTGTGTGTTGAAGCAAAGGGCCAATGGAAGGGACCTTGCAACATCAAGGCATGTATTTTATTCTCCACTTTCATTCAATATAATGCAGTAATACATTTCTTCCCTATAAAGGTGTCTCTACTTTTATTGTATAACTACTTGAGCTTAGGCATAGGTTTCATTGGAATATATATATGTCAATGTTCTCTCTCTTTGTTGGTTTGTGCTTCCTAACATGTTCGCCATCCAAAAAATCCAAAGATGGAGCAAGGGAGACACTAGCGAGGATCAAACATCATTTAAATGGGATGTCATTTGTCCCTCTCTGAACTAGCTTATATTATAATGAAATCTAAGGAGAAACTTGTATTCTGCCATGTTTTGTTCTAGCTTCTTGTTGAAGTTAGGGTGATTAGTTTGTGTCCGCACTTACCGATTTGTACGATAACAACTCTGATGGGTATTGGGATTACACTTACAATAGTCTAAGTGTGACTCTCAGTGATAACAATTCTTATTGCCAGAAAACTAGAACAATTTGGTCATGGCTGTAAGTAACTCTGTCTCTGGTTCAAACAATGAAATTTGATGATGTTATTGGTGTTATCCTTACCGAGGAAATGTGATGAAAACGCATAGGTGATACATTAGGTAATGCATTGACCATGAAGAATAGAGAAATACAAAAGGGAAGAGGAAATAGTCTATGGAACCATGGGAATTCTAGGTAGGGAAAATCTAAATCCAGACTAGGAAAGATAAAGAGTTGGAATTGCGGGAAGAAAGTACATCTGA
This sequence comes from Picea mariana, assembly GCA_032191745.1. Lineage (NCBI taxonomy): Eukaryota > Viridiplantae > Streptophyta > Pinopsida > Pinales > Pinaceae > Picea > Picea mariana. The sequence continues at coordinate 9,528 of JASDQU010185977.1, read as the reverse complement.
AGAAAGACTTAAGAGATACAAAGAAACAAAGAAATGGACAGCAAGAGAAAAATCATGAAGAAAATGTAATAGGTGATGTGTTACAATATGTGGTACACATTATTTTCTTCATCCCTATGACCGTTAATGATGTAAACCTATCTATTTCCTTCAAAGGGGTCAATGGCCTGAGTTCCTGAAGAAAGAAGAGAGAAGAACTTTTCCTGAGAAAATAAGTTGCATTTTCCTTTATGAAAACCCTATTAAAGATGATTTTCGCATGTTGCACTATGGCTAGGGTGAAAGAATGCCTGATTCTCATAGGCTACACCATAGCTGGGTTGCGAGAGGTTCGCAGGTTGGTCTATAAGCAGGGTGTGAGAATGCTCATATGTGGGAAAAACAAGCATATTCTTGATGCTTCTAGAAGGAGAAACTTCCATGGTGAGGTGGCATCTGAATGGTTTGGATCTTACTCACTTTCATGATTTGGTGGGATCATCCTAACCTCCTCACCTTATCCTCTTCATCCTATAAAAGGAGAGGAGCTCTCATGGAGAAAGTTTGCTTGGATGAGATTAGCTTTAGGGCTTTTGATTTTGGAGCTTGGATTGGATTGAGCTTTGGAGATTGTTAGCTTGGCTAGATGAGCCATTTTGTCAAGATAGATTGTGAATATTATCAGATCTATGCTCTCAGAATTCTTGGAGTGGAAATGTGTGGGGAACAAAGGACAGTTGGAAGGGACCTTACGACATCAAGGCCATGGTTGTAATCTCTCTTTCACANATTTAATATGATACAGTAATATGATTCTTTCCTATCAAGATTGTTGTGTTTTATTGTATGATTCCTTGATCACATACATAGGTTTATATTGACTTTATGCTATTTCTATCACTTTGGTTGGTTGCATTCTTTTGCAGGATCATCATTGTATGAGCGTTGGAAAGGAGCTAGGATGGCAATGGCGAGAGGAAGCCACATTTAAATGGTATGTCACTCATCCCTCTTTAGTTAGTAAATTCGATATCTAAAATTTAAGGAAAGCATCATGTTCTGGTGTGTTTTGTTCTAGATCTAGGTGGATCTAGGGAGATCAGTTAGTGTCTTCACCTACCGATTTATCCAATAAAAAAATTGGTGACCATACTGGGGAAATAGATTGTTTCCTAGTTAGTCTAGTTTCCCTTTCTTTGATTGCTTGATTTCTAGTCTCTAAGTCTATGGGAGATCCATCCAAACTCTCTAGATCTGAAAATTCACTTAGAATCTTTTGTCCCTTTCCAAATTCTCTTTGATTTCAAGAAGTCTTGCATTGTACTGGTCTACAGCCTTCGAAAACCTTTCAGTTTTGTACCCTACTATGTAATCCAGTGCGACATTTTCGCACCCTACCTATGTCCAGCCTGCGAACTCCACTGATTTTCGCACTGCACCCTATAGATAGGCTGCGAACCCATTTGAAATTTTTGTTTGGAATTATGATTTCCTATCTTTTGATGCCATGTTTTTCTTTGATCAGCTGGATTGAACTTTTGGAGCCTATATTGATCTATTTACAGTCTTCTTGACATTCTTTGAGTTGTTTTTAGCCATCTTTGCATTGTTTGGTTTTGAAGGATTAGTCTCTTTCTTTCAGTGTCTTTCAATTCCAAAGCCTATGTTTTATTTAGAATTGTTTAGGGAAAGATCAGATTTCTTCTGAATAGTTTGCTTGAAAAGAAAATTTTTATTTTGGGTTTCGTTGTTTTAAGAAAGTTCATTATTGCTTTTGGTGAAATTTTTGAAACAAAAAGATTTAACTTCTTGCTTTATATTAGATTGGGGGCATCCTTGCATTTGAAGTAGCAAAATTGCATGATTCTTGGCATTTTTTGGTCTTAACTCATGCATTGGTGTACAGTCTCTTTTTCTCATTTCTAGAGAATCTTTATATTGATGAGTTTAATAAATTTTGGGACGTTGTGCATCTGGGAATGATAAATGTTTTCTCCTGCTCGTAGCATAGCTTTCATCGAAATGAAAATATTGCATCTTCATCTCTTTGCATAAATTTCGAGTCGGTCAAAACACCATATTGTCCACGCCATTTTCCTCTTGAGTAACAACAACCATAAAATAAAGCGTT
>JASDQU010185975.1:7754-20664 GCA_032191745.1 Picea mariana | reverse complement strand
TTCAAAACTATTCATTTTGCAAGTCAAAAGGAATTAGCAGATGAAAAACATAGATAGCTCTAATAGGAGTTACACTTATAGTTGAATGCTTGCTTTTATTTTCAGAATTCTAAAGTTTATGTTTTTGTTGCCAGTCTATCTTTGTTATAGGCCAGGATAAATAGGTCAAAGTGCTCCTTGAGGAGAAAAATGAGTAAGTGAAGGACTTAAAAAGTAACCATAAACTCACTCCAAGTGGCTTGTATACCCAAAATAATGATATACAGTTAAACGCATTTCAGGTGCAACAAGGGTGAAAACATTTCAAACTATGGGTGTGGCAGTGTGGAAGTTTTCCTTCGTAAAGGAGGGTGTTGTCAAGATGCCMGTGCAGCTGTTGGGGGGATGGAAGAAGTAAAACCCTTGCAATTCTGCATTAGACAAACTACATCATGGGGCATCCTCCTTGAGGCATTTACCAGTGGCAGAAAATTTAAAGTCACTCAATAAAGAGGTTCCAGGCATTTGGATTTGACCTTTTAGATAATGAAATTATGAATACCCTACAATTCTCATGGAGTAGAGTCTATGCATACACCTATCATCTTTTGATAAATGAAGCCTACTAGAGAATTTTTTCTTTCAAAACCACTTAAATGGGAATGGGAATGATTGGGGGATGAAGGTCTTCCTTTGAGTCATGATGATGAAAATTTCAGCTCTATAGTAATCTTTTCTAAATTTCAATGGTGTAGTACCTACCATTTTCTAGTTCTATATTTTTCCATCTTCCCATACATATCTGCTGGCTATGATGCCTCCACTGCTTAAGAGAGGTTGTTAGCAACAGATTGTTTTTTGACTTTTACTTTTTATAATCATATAAAACATACATTTGTAATGCTACAAAGCCAACATATTTATCAATAAACCTTCAACTCAAAAAATATCCTTTCTACTAATATTCTTCATATGATGCTCATGAATTGGATGTAATTGAAATGAGAAGACCACATTTTGGGATGCAATAAGAAACAAAATAAAATGAAATTATACTAATGTTCATTGATGACCAAATTTGGTCAAAGGGACTGTAAAGTACAACATATCAACATGGCAATAAGAGGAGTGCAAAAGTCATTTCCCAAAATAACAATAAAAAACACAAAGCTAAGAAAATAAGAGAAAAAGAAAGCTTTATATAACAAATAGAGCCAGCAATAGGTACAAACATAAGTAGAAGTAAAATAGGCTATAAGAGAGGAGGATCAGTCACTATCGTGATCAGATCCAGGAATAGCAATGTCCACCCTGAGAGCCATTTTGATAATGTCCTCTAGAGAGTGGCTTAGGCGGATGGGCTCTTGAGAAGTGATCTGCAGTGGCCTTTGGGTGTTACTACAAGAGGCGAGAGTAGGAATTGAAGCTTAGGTGTAGCACAGGGCAGAACCTTTCCTAGCATTTGAGGTGGAAAGACTCCTAATAGTATGGAAGAACTCTGTTAATCATGTAGCTTTTAGTGTTTTCCTTTTCAGAATAAAAATATTTTCTTATCATCACAAATATCTAAACATGCCAGATAAACAAGATATAATCTTTTTTTCAAATGCAAAGAAGAAAATAATCATTTTTCTGCATTACATTTGCCTTTCTCTGACTAATGTGTTTGGCCAGATCTCAAAATCCATGGATAGACGTACAAGGGAAGCCCTATTAAGGGCTGCTACTGGAAAGGTTGGAAAAAGGATGGATACTCTTTTGATTCCTTTGGAATTCCTATTTGTGGTGTCACCCAATGATTTTGAAGACATGAAAGAATACTACCGTTGGAGGAAACGACAGGTTTGGCTGCTTCCCAACACAATTACTGGTTATAATTAGTTGATGTTACTAATGATCAACATCTTCCCATCTTTCAAAATTTAATGTAGTACTTTTTCCATTCAAGATTTCATCAGATAAACTCAACAACAGTGTTTCAGTGGTTATATTCTTTCTTTGATATGGTTTAGCATATATCCAATCTAAACTGATTTTTGTTTGCATCCATCCAATAGAAGTCTTTAACATATTCAAAATGGTGGCAATGTTTGAGCTGCAATAATTTTTATGAGCTCTGATAAAGTGCTTTTGATGCTAGTTAAATTTATTGGAGGAAGGTATTCTCGTCCACCCTGCAATAAGTCTGGAAGAGCCTGATAAGGTTGGATCTGAAATGAGGTTTCTTATTGCAAAGGTTGAAGAAGCAAAGGTAATTTGACTTGAACTTCCCATTTTTCATTAAATTGACACGGGAGAAGAAAATATTTACAAAGTTGAGCTCTATCCTACAAAACATGCACAGTTTAAACTGTGAAAGTCGTGCTTTTTTTCCTATTCCATTATCATATTTGACAGGGAGGGCAGTGATATTTAAGAAACCTATAAATTATRTCTATCAAAGTAGGAAATTCAAAAGTTTCTCTAGGTACTTTGGAATTTATAGTTATTTATTTTCCTTTCTGATGTTTTTCTTTATGCCTATTTTTTGTCAATAATGAATAGATTTGTAAAATCCTTATTTTGATATGATGCTATGAAGATTAGTTATATTTTAATTTCATGGAGTTGAATAGAGCTGATATGATTTGTTACAGGTTTTGCATTCATTGTATCTAAAACTTCCATTAACATCCACTAATAAAACTTGTTATAAGCAAGTAGTCTTAAACTATGGTATGACTATTCCCTTTGTGAATCTGCAAGAACAGTCCACAGTGAGAAGCATTGGAAGGTAGAACTGATAAAGAAATATGATTGATTGATGATTTTGGGGAAAGCATAAACATGGCGATCAAGGGGTGAAGTGAACAAATCTAATAAGAATAGATGCCCTTTGTGTTAGAGTTTTACCTGGTTGCTTGTAGTTGTTTCTTCTTCCTCATGGCTCAGTAGTGACAGCAGATCCATACCTCGGGATGCAAGGCACAGCTTTGATGATTGATGGAACCAGGCACACCAATAGTTGCTTTGGGAGGTCAGCTGTTGTTATGTGCGTGTGAGTTAGGAGGGTGCATGCATGCCTGCACCAGTCTCTAGTTCAGACTCAGTTCAGTCCAGTCTTTAGTTTGGTTCAGACTCAGTTCAGTTCTGCATGCATTTCCATAATTAGCTAGTGCACACATGCTTGAGGAGTTTTTCCAGTTTTATGTAGAGAGAGCAGATCTCAAGGAGGGCATGCATGCATGCTTCAGCTCATCCTCCTGTTGAGGCACTTTTTACATGACACTCTTGTCGATGCGAGGACACACTAGGTGATGAGATTAGGGTTAGGGTTGGACACAGTCAAATCGAGTGGTTTCTGCATGTGTCCAGATTCATTGCACTCTTCCGCTTCCTATTCTATAAAGGAGATGCAGGGCTTACCACTGTGTTGGTTGGTGAATTTTACTTTTGAGCTATTGCAGTGTATTTCATTGTTCAGAAAATAGAAGTTAGATGCAGTGTTGAGAGTTCTGCATTGAGTGTTTTCTGTTCGCAATTTGTGGCAGTGTGGGTTTGTAAATTAATGTATTCAGAAATTGCTGTTTTGATTGAGGTTTTCAGTTTTTAAGCTACTTAGGTTTAGGTTTTTTCATCTCAGTGCAGAATCTGCTTACCATGGTCTGAAATTTAACACTTCGTCTTATAGTATCCTTATTATATTCATGACTAGAGGGGGAACAATGGTGCAATGGTGTTCCAATTGGATTTATTCCATTTGTAAAGGTTCTATTGCATAGGAAAATGTACAACTTGGCGCAGTTTTTATCAAAGAGAATGAAGAGTTACTGGGATGTGTTATTGTCATGAACAATTAGTGGATTGAATTTGACAGTTTACCTCACTTGATATATTTACAAGTGCTACATTCAACAGGAGGGGACTGTAGCAATATTCCCACCATTACAACTAAATTTTGCATATTTGGCAGAAGTGGAGGATAAGCATTGTTGAAAAGGAACACACAGTCCAAGGAGCGAGGACAAAGGTACAATTTCCGAGGCCATGAAAGTGGATGAATTTAATTGTAGAAATTGTAACTATTGATGATGAGGAATCTGAAGCTGATAGTGAAGTTGGTAAGGTGGGAGATGGATTCCCAACATGAAAAAGAAAGTGAGGGGGGAGGATATAGAGAGAACTAGGATGAAGCAGAGGAAGAAGATATCTCGAGCATGATGGGGCAAATGGGAACAACAATCACATATGTAAGAAATGTTTTTAAGAAGAGATAAAAGCAAGGAGGAGGAAGAAGATATATCTCCTCCATGATCACCTTCTACAATTGAGGGTAGAGTCCAATTTCAAGTCCATCATTACTAGAGGACATTGAGAAGAAGTTAAGCAAGTTGTTAAAAACTCTGGTGAGACACCATGTTATCATTGATGCAATATTTCAATGACAAGCAAACCTCTTACTTAACAAAACAAGAATTAGACCAGTGCCTAAAGATTATCCAATCCCAATTATTCCAATATACACAAAAGAAATATATATATACAAAGCAATATACTTCTACAAAAATGAAGCAAATCTATGAGATATCTATACAATGAATTGAAAGACAACTTTATACTTTAAAGAATTATGTTCAAATAAATAAAGAGTACTTGAAATGAAAAATACTTTGAAAATAGTTATTCACATGAAATGAAATTACTTGAAAGTGAAATTGCTTGAAAAGTAAATTGCTTGAAAGTAAAGGAATGACAAAACTTGAAATTTAGAAAATGTGAGTTGAAAGTGTTGCAATGTGTGTATGTTACTTTTAATAGATTTTTAGGTCTCTCTTTAGATTAGGGGCAATTAGATGTGAAAGTTGCAAGCCTAAGCTATGTTACTACCCCAAATCCTTATCCCTTGAACCAAGAGGAAGTGTTGGGTGCTCAACAAGGGAACAACATGAGTACTTCAGGTTGTTGTTTCAGCTTGGGATCGAGAATTGTTTCCTGGTTCAGCGTGAAGTAGAAGTCAGTGGCGTTGAGCTCTGCTGAGGCAGAGTACATGGTAGCTAGCTTAGCAACATGTGAGGCCATTTGGCTTCGTAAGCTGCTCATTGATTTGTTTGGCTAGGAGTTGGATGCGATTGTCATTCACTGTGACAATTAGAGCTGCATCAAGCTCTCTGAAAATGCAGTGTTTCGTGACAAATTCAAACACATAGAGATCAAGTTTCACTTCATCAGGGACTGTGTACAGAAGGGGACAGTGAAGCTACAACATGTTCCTATAGGAGAGCAGGTGGTAGGCATTCTCACGAAGGCCTTGATGAAAGGCAAGTTTGTCTTTTTCAAAGACAAGTTTGGAGTGGCGCATAACACCTTACTTGCTAAGAGGGAGTGTTAATTTGGTAGCTCAGAAGGTGTCTCAACTAAGCCTATGTGTCCAAGGTTAGCTGATGGACACAATTAAATACCCAGATCAACTTTATTAATTTTATCCTAAGTTTTAACTATTGGACTCACGAACAAAGATAAACGTGAATGCATTTATTACTTTATATGATACAGTTTATATACATGATTATGACCCTTTGGCTCGGCTTCCAAGGGTCTCTTGGACTCTTGATTACCGTTACAATAGCTTGACTCTTCATATTTCGTCAAGCACGTAACCCTAACGGATTACGTTTCCAACATTCCGCCCCCTTAATCCGAAGGGGTGTATATGAGTCCAAGGTGAGAGCTGCTATTTGAAAGTGGGCAGCTGAAATCTGAAGGTGTGTAGTTGCTGATGGATGAATGTGCTCTCTGAATCTGGTGGTTTTGGGATGACCACAAACCGAATGGCTAGCAGAAGATGATGTCTTCTACTAAATGGTGGTGGTGGTTTAAGGAAGACCACAAACCGATCTGGTGGTATAAGGATGATCACAAACTCTGGAACCCCGCTTTAGATTCAATGGTTCCCAGAACATTTCCTAAGTTAGCTAGAATTTGGAAGTTGATGTCTTCTGCTAATTGGAAGTGCTCTCGATGCTGGTTTAAAGATGACCATAAACTGTGATGTAGAAGAAGCTGAAAGTCTTCTACCAAGTGGAGGTTTAAGGAAAACCACAAATCGTTGTCTAGCATAAACTGTATGTCATCTACTAAGTAGTGGTTTAAGGAAAACTGCAAACCAATCACGCTCGCTTGTTATTGCTCGATTGATGAGACTTTGAAACTAGAAGCCTGACTGTCAATCGATGATGTTGTTCCCCCATGTCAGGGACAAGGTGAGAAGATGCAAATCCTTTCACTGCAAGATGCATCAATACTCGAGAATGGTCTTGTCAATATGACTGAGATATCTTCTTGACTATTGATGACCATCACCAAGAAGTCATCCACCCATAGTGGTTCTTTACTCTTGCAGATTTCTTTTTGTTAAAACATCTGTCTTAATGATGATTGTGTTTTCCACAATGCTTGCAAGGATGAAGATTGAAGCATTGATCTTCAATGTGGCCAACTTGCTGACGATGTTGGCATATCGAAATCTGCTCTTGAACTGGCGTAGGTGAATGTGAACTATCTTGTAGCACTCCAACACTCTAAAACTGGATCGGTTTGGTGTAATCCGGATTATGAAAGGTGACATCCTTTTCATATCCGATACTTGTTCTATGCTTGTTCTGCTTGATTTCTTCCCAAGGTCTCATGATTGGCTTGGAAAGTTGAAGTTGAACTTCATCTGCACTTGAGTCTGGAGCTGTCTCACTGAGTTGTTGCTGTGTTGGCTGTTGGTTTGAATAGGTGACATCATCTTCATCATCTTCGAAGATAGGGTTCTGAACAAGGACTGGTTTAGAATGTTGTCAAATATTCTTTATCTCAAGTGCGTCATGAAGAAGTCGATTCTGAGTTTGCAGTAGTGCTACTTTGGCTTGCGTGACTTGCAAGCAGGTTAAAATAGACTGCAAAATGGTGACTGTATTGTCCAGAGAGGAGAGGATTAGAGTGTTCAGTGACTTTAACAATTCCTCAACTCAAGCCATGGATCAGAAATAGACGTCATGAGTTTCTTGCAAGTCCACCCAGACTTTACACTTTACAATCAGACTAAAAAATGCAAGCAACAAATGGAGGGTGTCGGGTTCTATTGAAAATGCACCCGTTTACAGAAAAACACAAGTTAACTTACAAGGAGACTATCTGCAAGTATACCTCGATTTGAAATGATCTTCAAGATTGAATGTGTTGTTTGAACACAAGTGGAGCTGTCGACATGCTACACTGATGTGCTCTGGGACTCCTTGAAAGGAAAACTGTTCTCAAAAGAGATCACTGTCCTAATTGCCATAACTTATCACTAGATATGTAGAAGAAATGGATCTGTTTGGTAAAGAGGAGCACATGCATATGGATCAAAGCATACGATGAATGTAGTATAACAAAAAAATGTTCGTGTCCAAGACCAAGACCGCAATGAACTATTCAAGGAAACAAGATCAATAACATTGTGTACACACGAGCTCAATTTCAAATGCACGACAAAGATTGCATGACATTGTCACCTAGAGACACCATCAAAATCCACCTCAAATATTTTGCCATTGCATCTTTGCAATCTAACATTATTTAAACATTCCGCATTTGCATGAAAAGCCTTCCATGTACATACATCCATCCTTAATCCCTATACCTCCTTTATAAGTTCAACTACATGAGCAAGTTACCACTTACAAATCTTCTACAAAGAGAGCTTTCCACCATGATGACGTGTAACTCGATTATCTCAATGCGTAGTCGATTCATTTACTTAATCAAGTAAAATGATACTAGATAGCAAAGGATTCGTTGCAGCGTTGTCTTTGGCATCCAACTAAGAACATTGTTGTTGCCCCCACCACCATCTCAGACATTTTGAGAATAGAGATAGCTGCCTCTTTGGTGTCCACAGAGAATCTTACGAACCTTCTACAAAGAGAGCTTTCCACCGTGCTGGTGTGTAGCTCGATTATCCAAATTCTGCCCACTTTGATTATTCCCGGTTCATTATGGAGAAACGATGGAGAACTTAAAAAAATAGACGAGCGCTTCAACAAAGCATAAATAAAACCCGTGGATCAAATGGCCATTGAGGTCGTTCTGTGAGAGAAATCGCAGGCGCCGGCACACAGCAGAGACGTACAACGTTTGTGGAGGTGATGGCTGGGGATAAAGAGCGTAAAAGAAGACTAGATCGCCTCTCAACACGTCTTTCTTCAGTTCAACTTCTTTTAGCTCGTCGTCTTCACTTGCAACTCGTCGTAGAAGCCGACATAGAGGTGGCTCTCACAAAATCTAACGATGCGGCAAATGAGAAGAACAGGGCAATGATTATCAATGCTGAAATTCGGTAGACCAAGGCCAGACCGCAGGATGAAATATCGAAATTGCAGAAACTGTGTGAGAAAAAGTTCAAAGGGCTTTCAAATGAAGAACTTGCTGCACGTAGTGATTTGGTCTTGGCATTGGCAGAGAAGATTGAGTGAGTACCAGATGGAATGGGGATACATGTTGATTCTTCAACATCATAGGATACAATGCGAAGTGAATTCTATGAGCGCATTGAGGAATCTAAACAATTCGGGCAAGAGTATGAGTTGCGGAAAGCAAGACAGGATAAAGTTCTGGACGTGATCGCTTCATATTCAAGTACAGTAGATGGGCATGGCACGAATAAGTCTGCTCTAGAGGTCATCCAGGAGGCGCATGGTTGAAGCACCCATGTCACCTTTCAATTTCTTGCAGTATGGTCGGCGCCAAACAGATATGAAAACTAGCAGTTGCTTACGACAAAGATAGCACGCATAACTTAAATTCCAAGTAATGCAGATGGAAGAATAGCTTAGAGGACGTTAACCAATCTGGAGTGATAGCAAGGATTCCTAAAAGGGGAATACAGGAAACCCTAATGCCTGTGCAGACAGGTCGCTGGCAGACTTAGGCAGAGGCTCAGATGGGCGCAGAGAATAACCAGATAGCAGAGATGGCAGACAGGCTAGCAGGCACAGTAATGCAGGTTGGCAGAGGAACGTTTTCTGTGCATGGGGACATACCTTAGAATGACAGATCAAAGTGGGGCATTTTTGCAGGCGAAAATGAAAACCCTCATGGAAAATCAACTATGGAAAACTACCATAGGATAATCAGGCCCTAAGAACTATAGTTGCTCTGATACCAATGTTGGACTCATGGACAAAGATAAACGTGAATGCATTTATTACTTGATATGATACATCATATATACATGATTATGACCCTTTGGTTCAGCTTCCAAGGGTCTCTTGGACTTCTGATTACCGTTACAATAGCTTGACTTTTCATATTCCGTCAAGCGCGTAACCCTAACGGATTGCGTTTCCAACATTAACTTATAAAAAAATTAAAAGTCATTTAAATGACTTTTCACTCAGATTTTTGAAAAGTAACTTTTTTTCAGAAATTAATAATTCACTAAAGTGAATTTCTGGAGGTTTCTAGAAGATTCAAGAAAAGCTGAGTTAGAATGATAAAAGGAGGCTGAGGGTGAAGGACATAACACATTGTGTGTTGAGCTGGCGAGTGAGGGCGCTGGCTGAGCAAGAGGAAGTTGATTCTGCAGAGTGACAAAGGGTGACTTAGCATCAGAGGAAGTGAGCTGAGTGCAGGCCGTTCCAGCAGAGATAGAAGCCGAAAAAGCAGGGCTGAAAAATCAGGGCCGAAAAAGCAGGCCTAGTTTGCTGGGCTGTAAGAAATTTCTGAATATTCTGTTGCTGTAAATTAATTCCTACAAAGCCAATAAAGCCCCTCCTTTGCTGGTTTTCCCCACACTCGGGTTTCCAGGGTATTTCTGGTGTCTATATTTTATGTGCTTGGTTTACATTTACTTCTGCTGTGCATTTTAGTTAAAAGAACTCAGCTGTAAATTACTTGCATAATTTTCAGAAGTTAAATTTCAACAATAAGTTAATTTCTGCGTGATTAAAATTATTGGCAATAAGTTCTGTTTGCTGAGTTTAAAGGAAATTAACACTTCCTACTTTCCAATCCGCAAAAAACTAAACCATTTATTCTAGATTTTGTCCAGCATTCCCTTTGGAATATGACCCAAAGACAACCAGTACACTGGTATGCTTTCCAACACAGATTTTACTAAGATCAATCTGCCCCCTCGGGACAACCATTTATAACACCAATTTGTCACTATCTTCAATCTTCTGATGCAGCCACAACCATTCTAAGAATTTATAATCATTTGGCTTTAAATGAAAACCTAAGTACTTGATTCTTTTGTCAAAGGGACTGGGTGTAAGGGGGATGATCTGAGCAATCTGCCTTTCCAAGTCTTCTCCTATATCACTAAAGAGGATATAAGATTTTTGATCATCTACTTCCATCCCTGTTGTCTTACAATAAAGGACTGAAACTTCTTTGATTTTACCCACCGCTTGGATTGACCTTGAACCAAATAGCTTGACATCATCTACAAAAAGAAGATGAGATAAGTTTACTGGACCTTCTACCTTTATACCTCTAATTGAACCTTCTCTCTTTGCTTCATTTATCAACCTACGTAGTCCCTCAGCGACCAGGAGAAACAAGAAGGGGGATAATGGGCACCTCTGTCTGAGCCCTCTTGAAGCATTGAAAAAACTTGAAAGAGAGCCATTTATGAGAACTGCAAATGATGCCAAAGAGAGACATCCCATGATACAATTTACCCTCTGCAGGTTCATCCTAATTTGAATCAGGAGCAGTCTTAGAAATAACCAGTTTACTTTATCATCAGCTTTTGCCAGATCTATTTTCATGACTACTGCTGGAATTTTGTCCAATTTTATTGAGTGCATTCCTTCCTGGGCTAATCTTACAGCATTGTGGATCTTTCTATTAAAGAGGAGATGGAATAGATCTTCAGATATAACCCTGGTTAAGATCGATTTCAATCTGGATATCATAAGCTTTGAAATAATCTTATAGACTTGTCTTGTCATGTTGTATGCATGTGTCATTGTTCTAGGGAATGATATCTACATATTGCAGAAGCTGTTATTATTGTAATCTTCTCATATGCGTACTCATTGCCTTCATGGAGGGGGTATTGCTTTTACTTGCTGAGGACAGGGTGTACTATTACTCATTGTGGGCAGACATTGGTGTAGTAAACCTTCAAAGTCGAAGTAGAGAAATAACTTTTCAATAGCTTGAAGGTTATTAAATGTTAAAACCTTCAGAATCTTTGGAGGTGTAAAGTCTGAAAGGAATCTTTGTTGTACAGAACTTCCTCCCAATCTTATCCTCCCTGGATAACGGCATATTGAAGGATTTGACAGTTTAGAAAGTTGATGTGGGTTTCTTCTAATATCTTTCCCCTTCTCTTTGTAAGGGTATCTATGTTTGTAATTCTATTGTAATGAATTAAGTGGTCTTATTTCATCTGAAAGACAGAAATTAGCATTGAGAAGTAATATGCAATGTGAGTACAGAATACTCTGGAATCTTTAGTGATATGATAACCCTAGGGTTTGCATTGGGCAATGAGATAACCTGGAAGAAAGGGACATATTTCATAGAGATGAGATAACATGAGTGATGACCTTTTCTCCTGCCACAACATTCATGCTATGCATTTATTAGGGCCTAACTAGAGAGCCATTGAAAACAAACTTGTGGTACATTTCCATCTCCACCTCTGCCATTGCCTTCTTGCATCGAATCATACACATAAGTTGGTATGCTTGACATCTGTAACAAGAAGTTTGACCAGTTGTCTATATGCATCACTCTACTAGGAAATGCTGTTATATGGTAAAGTCTTTTAATATGTTATTTAGGCTTTCTAGGTAAATAGACAGTGTTAGTTTAGTTTCATTGCACATAACTGGTATAACGTTTTGGTCTGAACAGATGGCTTATTTCTGCTGCTACTCTAGAATTAAAAGTTCTCAATCTAAAGTTTCTTCTTCCCTTTTCACTTGTGTATCTTTGATTCTCCAGTTTTTATCCTCCATTCCTTTTCAGGAGGCAACTGTTTCTGGGGAAACATATGTTGAAGCCTTGAGAGCTCTTCAGGGATATGTCAGTCTCCTTGCAGAAAGAGCAAGAGAAGGAGACCAGATGGGAGAGTTTTGTCACTGGGCTGATGGTTATCACTTGAATGTTCGGCTTTATGAGATGCTTCTATGCAGTGTTTTTGATATCATGAATGAAGGAAAGATAATGGAGGTGAGTTGCCTGGACTTATCTTGCTTATATGATGTTTTTCTTAGTATAATAAAGCTTGGTTTGATGAGATGGTTCCTAATGGTTCTTGCTAGTAGGTGGTCATGAGATCAATTCAAAGAGTATAACGGTATAACCATTTCCACACACAACACCACTTATAACCTATGTCATGGGATTATTAACTCTTCAATGGATATCCTAGGCCTCTATGGCCAGCTTAACATGGTTTTTTTTCCTCCAGATTTTATAATTGTATATTAGTTATTGCTAGCAAATTTAGGGCCAATGTGTAGTGATCATTTTAATGTCCTTTGAATGAATAACGTTTCCAGGTATACTTGTATGTAGGAAGTTGAAGAAATTCTTGAGCTTCTGAAATCAACATGGCGGGTGTTGGGAATCTCCCAGACTGTCCATGATGCATGCTACACTTGGGTTCTTTTCAGACAGGTGATTTCTTTCGGCATGTTTTAGATCCTAGATATTGAATTTTTGTGCAACCTGGACAGCATCAATTACTGGTATTAAAAACAGGAAATTTAGGTGTCTTTCTGTACCACTTGTAATATTGAAACTTGTTTGGACAATTATAACTTAATACTCTAATTTCTGATAGGATATGATGCAGACTTCATCTTGTACTGATCTTTTCTGAGCTTGTTTGGCCATAAGTTTCTATAAGTTGGCATATTCAGGTAGCCTTCAACACCTCCAGGCATGGTAATTTGCTGATTAC
>JASDQU010185974.1:6427-16606 GCA_032191745.1 Picea mariana | reverse complement strand
TATGGAGAAGTTTAGGCTTCCACCTAAGATGAGGCTTTCACTAGCGAAGAAGGATTTTTGAATAAGTGCATCCCAGAAAGGAACCCGATCAACATATGGCCCATAAATGTTTAAAATCGAAAAAGTCATTCCCAAATCTGCATAACATACTTCCACACCTAAACCAGACTCAAACCCCCATGAGTTTAATAATTTTACAGATTTGGTGTTCTGCCCAATTGCCAGCCCCCTGGATTGACCTTTGGCATCCATACCAATAAAGCTCCATTGCTTGAAGAGTGACTCTAACAGAGAAACAATAACATCATCGCCACCCAGGGTTTCTTGCAAAAGAATAATGTCAAGTTGACTGGATTCCACCAGTCTTTTCAGGGCCAATTTTTTGGAAGGGCTCGCCACACCCCTACAATTGGAAGATAGAATTTTCATGTGGAAACCCCTTCCAGGGATTTCGATGCTCTAAGTGCCCCCATAAAGGATAATTGCTTCCTCGTCGCCATGTCCACCAACGCCCTATTCTGGGCCTTTGAAAAATGGGATTTGCGGCCCCTGCCCTTATTCCTTGTGGGTGGTAGTGGATTTTTTCCTAAACCCTCTATTCAATGGCTCGGATTCGAAGGACCAGGGATTACTCTACTTCTGAGATTATAAACAATTGCCTCTTCTTCTGTATCCCACGAGGACTTAGATTCTTCTAATAGCCTCACAACGGGAGAAGGGGGAGGTTCTTGAACAAGGGAGCATTTGGCAATGGGAGATTTTGGACCAGGATATGAAGAGGAAGTCGGGCTTTCTTGGGATAAGGATAGGTTTTTCAGAGAGCCCAACCAATCTTTCCCCAAAATAGACAAAGAATTTATCAAAACATTTATGGACTGGGGCAGATAAGAACACATACCCTGAGCATGAGCATTTCCTTGCCTTTGCACCATGGCAGATGAGCGGTCCATAGGTGAAATCCTTGAGTTTCGAACCATATCATGATAATTATTCGGTGAGATCTTGAGAGTCTTCCCCCCTGTTGCTCCTCCATCTTCGGTCCCCTTGCCCTTTGAATTTGTTGGCACCTCCCGACCCTGTGCTTTGATGAGCCTTTGTTGATCCCCTCTTTCTGAAGATGTTGGTCTTTTCCTAACTGATTGTGAGCCAGAACCTTCAGGACGTCCCTTGAAAGGTAGGTGACATTGACTGACAACATGGCCATGATGATGGCACCACCTGCATCTAGAAGGAATACCCTCATAGTCCAATCTTTTCATGAAGGATTTGTTTCCCATTACTAGCTCCATATCCTCCACCAATCCTTCCCTTACAGTTAGTGAAACCAAAATACGAGCTACTATTAGTTCTCCCATTTCAAGAAAGGACATATCTGCATCGAGGAAAGTGCCGAGAGCGTTCCCTAGATCCACGAGGCTAAGTGCCGAGAGCGTTCCCTAGATCCATGAGGCTATCTCCGGTCCAAAACTCTGCAGGGAGACCTGGGAGACACACCCAAATAGGAATTACATCCAATCTTCCTTACCTGCGTTGAATAAGGGCGACCATTTTTTGAGTAAAATAGGTGTTGAGTCTATGCTCCACGCCTTTTTTAAAGCCCAATCTGCCTCCTCAGCTTTTCCAAATTTTAGAAGAAACTAGCCCCACGCTAATAAATGGATCGAGGGCAGTTGGCTTAAGGATTTTGACCAGTGGGTAGCAACCCATTCTTTCGGGGTTTTTATACTGAAACGTCGTCCTCGCGCATTCCCCACCACGGCCATAGTTTCCATCTCCACCACTTGAGGCATTTTAATATCCGCCCCAAGCACTAACCTGACAGGTTTCCCTCTAGATTTAACGCACCTATTCTTTCTGCGTCGCGGGCTAACTTGAATGTGTGAGCCAGAGATTTTATCTTCTGCAATATGTATGTTTTCTTCTGATCCAACTCGAGGGTTTTACCTCTAAACCCGCATTTGCTTCAACCCTCGAGTGAACCAGCAAGGAGTCAATGAAGCCCGCCGAAGCCAAAGAGCCACTTACATCGAGGGGTACTGAAAGTGGGGGCTGAACAGGGCCAGCCTCGGAGATAATTCGATGTCATGAAATGATGGTATATGTACTTCTGAGTGTATAATAAAATCTAAAATAAAAATGAATACGTGTTAGTAATTATTTTAGAGTTGGTTCTGTATAGCCCTTTTGTTCTTTATTTATTTCTCTGATTTGTTCATAAGGTTTTTGGTATTTGAAAATTTTTCAGGAGGAGGTTGAGTGGGAACACAAGAGTAAGAACCTTGGGAAAATGCATGCTTGTGGACATGATGCGCATGCCACCATGCTTCTCGGTGCTGCAAAGATATTGCAAGAACGCCAGCGCATGTTACAGGTTTATATTGATACCTCTTTATTTGTTTGCAGCAATTACAAATTTATTGTTTAAATGATGCCTTTTTCTAACTTGGCATGAGCAGAAGATGTGATTTATTTGATGCTTTGTTGTGGAAACACTCTGATTGTGTTCTGATTTCCATTATGAAGAAGAAAGGTGTAAGCAAGTTGTGGAAACACTGATTATGTTTTGATTTCCATTGTGAAGAACATATGTGTAAGAAATTTGGTGACTTTTTTGTGCTCTTGCAATGAATAAGCAATCTTTTTTTTATAGAAGATAACAACGCGTCATTCTTGGTATGATAAATCTAAAATCCCAAGTTTATCAGAAAAGTAACTAAAATTGATAACTTTCTCGATTTTAAACTTTATAATATAAGTTTATTTGACTACCTTTAGAAACAATTGTGAAAATTTAGAAGTAACTAAAACTGATAGATATTAACACTGTGGTTTTTCCGACAAACTCTGAACAATTTAGAAGTAACTAAAACTGATAGATATTATTTATATTAGTAAATATATCCTAGGTATACTACAGCTTTTAGTATTGTTTTCAGAAAGGTTTTTGTTCTGTGCTCTTTGATTGTGTTCAGGCATTGCAAACTCAAGACTATCTCTAAGCTCAATCATGTTTTGGTAAGACTAACCCAGGAACTTGCTAACCTAATCCCACACTTTGAGTTCCGTAGACTTATAATTGATCTCGAATTCAAATACACTTGGTTTTCATAGTAGAACCTGTTTTTACCCTTTAAATTCCTTATATTCTAGATCCCAAAAATTTCTGCCCATTTTGTGAGGTGGATTCTTAAACTAGTGTTAAAGCTAGAAGAGCTGAGGCAGGAAATTGGTCTTGATTCTTTATAATTTTGAGTGATTTACCACAATAACCAGAGTGCATGTAGTAGCTATTTTCTTGTCTGCACATTACTCAATGTTCTTTCTTACTAATTATGTTGTTTGTACTGCAGGGAACTGTTGTCCTAATCTTTCAACCAGCGGAGGAAGCAGGTGCTGGGGCAAAAAGAATGATAAAAGATGGGGCGCTAGAGAATGTAGAAGCCATATTCGGAATGCATTTGGCTTATGACCATCCAACTGGTGCTGTTATGTCCAAGCCTGGTCCTTTGACAGCAGGATGTGGTTTCTTCAAGGCAGTGATAACAGGGAAGGGAGGACATGCAGCGCTTCCAGAACTTGCAATTGATCCTATTGTTGCAGCTTCTGCTTCTATTGTCAGCCTACAACATCTTGTTTCCCGGGAAACTAACCCTTTGGACTCACAGGTATCTCACATGAAACCTGCAGCTGATAAGTGGGGAATCAAAGGCAAAAAGCTGAGTGCAACTTTAATTGTAGAAGAGAAATTGCTACCGAATTCTCTTTGGTTTTAATTTAAATCTCTATCTCCATGTCTATGGACTGTACAATACCATTGATGAATGTGATTATTTAGAAACTATATTCTATCTAAATGTCTCCTTTACTGGCTGTCCTCTCCTTGGTGTCCAACCTCTTACCCATCACTTTCAAGATAAGAGAACCCAAACTTAATTTTATCCTGCCATAGACTAAGCCAAATCAGCTGCCTCCCTCTTGGCCTCTGCTCTGCCTGTGCCAGTCTGCTTAGTCAGAGAGGAAATCTCCTTCTTTTGGTCACTCTCTTTTGTTTGTGCGTTGAGGTCTTATCTAGAGATTAGGTCCGCTGCCAAGCTCAACAACTGCTCATCATTCAGATTTGCCAATACATTTTCCACCACAGCCTCATCCTCAGTAGCAAGGGTTGTAACTGTTGTTGAACTTGCTGTAATCTTTTCAGAATGCTGGAACACTAGACTTTTGGACCTCTTGTCTAGTTAAGACTTCCTCCTTGTCATCTGACTCACAGCATCATGTTCAGAAAGGCCATTGTCAAATCAAAATGAAAAACCAACACAATATTAGTATACACTTGAATGGTTCTCGTGTTTTCTAATCATGTTTGATGTCTCCTAATCAACTTGAAATCATATGCACACATTGTTGGCTGAGATAATTGGATATCTTGTCTTTCAACATGATTCACCTCCTTAGGTTCAAAGATCCCAATCGATCAGATAAGTATTGTTACACATCTTCACGTATTCATGTATTCTCTCAGCCTGGCTGCTGCCACCAATGCGAGTGGGATCTTTCCTTATCAAAATCCAAATCACGCAACGATACCAAAATGTTTAATGCAGATTTCGCTCAATGCTGTAGGTTTAGAATAATAACTAACAACAATGAAACAGAGTAAAGAGAAAAGATGTTTGCATATAAATAAAATCTGAGATAATTTTATTAATTTCCACAAATGACCAAAGAATAGGTCAATTGGACTAGAAATTACAGCCACTCAAGATGAGACTATGGGAGTGCCAAGATTACTTCTAATTTCTAAAAGATGAAAAGATACAAGTGGAAATACAAGAAAAAAAAAGAAGTGCATGAGAAAGAGCGAACTAAAAGGGTAAACCCTAGAAAGATAGGAATCACTGTTCAATATCAGAGATAGGGATAAAGGTGGAAGTAGAGGAGGGAGTGTAAATGTCCTTGTCATCATCTATCACTATGAAGGCGCTGGTGCAAAGCCTGATGATGTTCTCTAGGCAATGCATGTGGTTGAGAGGCCCTGGGTGGGTGACCTTGAAAGTAGCCTAGGAGTGGTCTGCCAAAACTTTCCTAACATCTAATGCTGAAGAGAAAATTCTAGTGATGGGTATCTGGCACCCAAGTGAGCTGAGTGTACTGTCGGTATATGTCATCCATGACAACCTTGTTGATCTACCCTTTTGAGCAGAGGAGGTGACCAAGGGCATCTAAAGTGTACCTGAAGGGAGGGATGCATTCAATAGAAATGCCGATGGATTGAAGCAGCAAAGAAGCCTCTATGACCCAACACTATCTATGCTGGTAAAGGACCAAGGAGCTAATCCCTTCTGAAGAGCAAAGGGCCAAATAGTGGCATCTCTCTCATCCAGTAGCTGAGTCCCCTATGTTGCGATGCTTGTGATGGAAAAAAACAAGCTTGGAAATGATCTCAAGGTGTAAAGGATGGGTGCCAAACTTGGGCTGGATAATTAATAGTGGGATATTCTATTTACAATGGATCATATGCTGGAGCATTATAGATTGGACTCTTGAGATGTGCCCAATCCACTAAAATCAGACTAGGCCCCAAACTTCGGCACCATAAAGAATGGTAGATTTTATGATGGGTTCAAAGAGATGCATCTTTTCTTGAAAATGCAAAATCTAAACATTGGTGCTCAGGCATGGAAATGGATGCATACCCATTGTTGAGGTGGGGTTGGGATTCGGGTTTGATGTGTTGGAGATATTTTAGATAATCTGGACTTAGTAGACATTAAGTGTCATTGATGTAAGGCCCTAATGGTCTATTATTAATGTGATGGTTAGAAGGTGGCTTTGTTGGCCCCTTATTAATATGGTGGTTCAGATAAGATAGGATAATTTTATTAATGCCAACAAGTGGCCACAAAGCTAGTCAATGAGAGACTAAAAAATACAATGAATGTGAATACACAGTGAGAGTGTGAAAAAAAACTCCTATCACTACTCTACAAAACTAAGACCCAAACCATGGCAAGCATATAATGCAGTTGTCAAGGCTGTTAATTTTCTAATCCCAGCCCTAGAAAAATTATTTCCTAGTGATTTCCTTGCTGAAATAAAATTAAATTGCAGCTTGCTGGAATAATTAACAGGAATTAAATAGCGGAAGCAAAATGGAAACCAATCTCACAATGATGCATGCACAACAAATTTCTGCCCTTCAAATCTGCTTTTCATTAAAATAATATCCAAGCATACAAGGGCTCCCTTACAACAAACCTGGCAAATTTGCCCTCCGAGAAACCCTCTGCTTGGAAATCTGCCCTAGAAACCCCTCTGCCTGATGTTGCCACTGTACGGCCTGTATGGCCTCGCTGTATGGCCTGTACAGTCTGCCAAACAAGCCCGCAGCCTGCTGTACGTGTTGGTGTTTTGGGTAGCATCAGGCAGACATTCTCCTCAGATTGGCCATGTGACTTGGCTAAGGAGAATGGCCTAGGCATAGTCTTTAGCCTTGTTCATGTGACTTGACAAGGATCGACAAAGACTTGAGGCACATATGCATCGGGCAGACATTCTCCTCAGATGGCCATGTGACTTGGCTAAGGAGAATGGCTTAGGGTGTTGATGTTCTCCATGTATTAGCATCAGGCAGACATTCTCCTCAGATGGCTAAGGACAATGGCCCAGGTGTAGTCTCTATCCTTTATCATGTGACTTGACAAGGACCAGTGTTTTAAAAAGTGGCAAACCRGAACCGGAACCGGTCGGTTTTACCGGTTTGATGGCCGACTGGTTCGAATCGGTCAGTAAACTTAACCGACCGACCGGTTTATGACRGAACCGGCTGGTTTGGTACCGAACCGRCACCAGCCAGTCTCATCATAAACCGATCGGTTCAGTCCGGACTGACTGTGAATGATCCCAGATAAATAAGGATTGTGGAGGTGGCTTATGAGACATTAAATACACCAAAAGCTTTGTGGATCTGAAAGTTAGCTAAGGGGTGTAAGCCCTAAGTTGATGTGATAACATTCTCCCTCACTCTAGTACTAACATTGCTAGTGGTTTCAATGTCATGCCTTGTGAGATCTCTCTAGGTTTTGGTTGTTATATATGTAATGTCCTTGCAATTACAAATTGTCTTATTACAATGACATAGCCCTATGATGAGATTTTGTTCCACATTAATACTCTCCTTCCTCACCACATGTATGTGTGTGTTTTATATATTCTCACATGGTTAATAATGGTGAGACAAAAGTGATTTGTGAGCTTTCACCAAAAGCTTTGCTAATTAGGAACCTAGCTTTGAGTGGCAAGTCCTTAAGTTGATGTGATAACATATTCCCTCACTCTGGTAATAATATCTTTGATGGTTTTAGTGTCATGCCTCATGGTTCTTCTCTAGCTTGTAGTTGTTATTTAAGTGATATTGTAATTACAAGATATCTTACCACAATGGAATATCCGTATGATATTTTTCCATTCTAGGTTAAAATATATATTTTTTCGTTAAAATTTAAATATTTTATGTATTTTTTAAAAAATCGGTTCATTGAAACCGGTTCGATCGGTTCATTACCAGTTCCGGTTCCGGCTTTGGTTGGACCTCGACGGGTTCCGGTTTTTAAAACTATGACAAGGACTGATAGAGACTCGAGATGCTATGTGGGAAATAAACACATCAACTAGGTGCATGCCAAAGAAGATTACATCAACCAGGCCCAAGGACAACCTTTCTAGAAAAGAAGAAGTGTCAAGAAGACAAGACGATGCCCATCTGACCATTAAAGAAGCCCCAGGAAGCAATTGAAGACCCAAGAAGAGAAGTCAGCCTCCACAAGTAAAAGACAAAAAAAAAAAGAAGTAAAATTGAACACCCAGGAAGAGAAGTTGGCCCTGTTATAGCGCAAGTTGTAGGTTGGGCAAAGCCTGACCCAACCACGGAACAAGTACTACAACTTGAGAATCCTACACCCAATGTCACCTCGATGTAGGTCCCGCACTTCAAGGGTGACTAGGTCACTCTAGGGAGGCGATCTCGGTGATCCTAGGCGGATTGAGATGGAGATGGAGGGAAGTGGAAGTACAGTCCCTAGAGGTCAATTCTAAGTGGAATGAAAGGTAGGGAGAGATGCCTTGCAAGTCAAGTAATTGCTGCCCCACAGGTATACTACTTTTCCGGATGATTGTACTTGCCCGAGACACAGGAAAACACACTTTGCAATGATATATGTTTCGTTGGATCAGCAAGTTAAGCTTGCTGTCCCTAATTTGCAGCAGTGGATATCAGCTTATATCAGCAAATAAAACATCTAAAATCAGCATAGAAAGATCTAGACTAGTTGAGTAAATCAACATCAAATTTAACAATGAATATAGGTTGAAAAATGGCACTTAAGAAGCTGGATAAGATCGCTGTTGTAACATGTGTTTTCTGCAGAAAATTGCAGCCTTATGGCTGTAGCATTCAGTGGCAAACAACAACAAAACCAACCATGAAAAGTTGCCAAGAACTAGCTCAAAAGATGTGCCCTAGTTAGTAGAGTAAATGAGCAAAGTTAGAGAGTTAGTCTAGGGTTAGTTTAGGAGTTATGAGAGTGTTAGTAGCTAGGGTTATGCAGCCCTAATGGCTGTAGGTTAAAGTTTGTAACAACAATTAAAGTATTGGGAGAGAGGGGACGCCCTAGTGGGGGAAAACTCCTCTCGATGAGACAATTCAACTTCAAGCAAGAGAACTTTCAAAAGGTCAAAAATTACGTTTCCCAAGGCAATGATTTTATATCTCCAATGCAAAAAAGAGTACGATTAGTGCCTTTACTATTGGGTTAATGGAGTCACAAGGAGCTTAGAGAAGCTACCTCCTTGGGGGTGTAAGCCCTTTTACTTCCCAAGGCAAGTTTCTCTAAGTTAGGGTTTGAGCTAAGAGGGTGTATGCCCTTATACTTCTCTTAGCAAACCCTTGTAATTAATGAGATTAAACAATAAAATGGTGAAGACTATGGTGGGGGTGTATGCTCTTATACTTCCCACCTAGCTCCTAGCATAACAATGCTTGACTTGAATAAAATGATAGTAAGAGAGTAAAAAAACCAGACCAAGATCAGGAGAAATGCTAAGACAATCCACCACAATAGCTAGAAAGCATCATCCAAAGCTAGCGCTAGGCCTCCTCCATCAACCGTTCATAAACACAGCCATAAACAAGAGCCACAAGAGCCACAAGAGCCAAGAGGGCTGAAAATTTCAGACCAAGCCTCTCACAAGAGGGAGAGTTATCTTTAAAATGAGATCTTATGATCTCTATTTTTACAAAATTTAGCTAACATAGCTTGTCCACAAATTAATGAGTAAAACACAAGATTAGGGGTCAACAACCCTAATCTTGCCCCCTTAACAAAATAATATTAAATAATTCACTTAAAATTTCATCTTTTGCACAAATTATGCCCTAATTTAGGAGGACATCACCCCTTTAGGGGACGTTTTGCCACTTTGAGGAAGTCGTTGGTGTTGGAGAAGCGTGGATGGGTCTCCAAAGGCCATGTGTCAAGCATCTAGGCACTCATACACGGTGAAGACCCTTCTCCTCCTCAAATGTCCATGTGTAAATGAGTGGCACCTCACCACCAAGCCCTAACCCCCCTAGGTGACGTCATGTCTTTAGAAGTGATGTTTTGCCTCTCCTAGGAAAAACGTTTGGCATGTGGGGGCTAGGCTATGTTTTCCAAGTATTCTTTGAGGCCTTCCAAATTTGATATTTCTCATCCGGCATGTGGGCCCTTGGCATCCAACCTGAGTCCCAAGCTAGGCTTGTTCTCCCAAAACTGTCCACCAACTAGGTCCTGCAAAGACAAATGAACACGCCCCCAAGGATCTCAAGTCATAACATCATGATAAGTTAATCTAATCAATAAATAAGCCATCCGAGCATGTGCATCAAAGATCACCATATCAAACAATTAACAACTCAAAGACACTATGCAACTTGTCAAGCTTAAGTATGGGAGGGTTGACGAGGTGTACTATTGGGTAGATCTTGCCCTAGGTCAAGGAGAGCTTCCAAGAGGTCCCTCTCTAAGCCATGTAAAGTGTATGAGGTGGATGGGGTCAAGACTCAATGGGCATAGGGCTCATGACATACTAGGGGTCATAGTGTCTCATTCATGGGTGCCTTTGTAGAGGGTGTGTGGTACCTTC
>JASDQU010185973.1:23133-39744 GCA_032191745.1 Picea mariana | reverse complement strand
CATAAACTTTAAGTTCTTTTGCATCATGTTGGGTGACTCTCATTCACCAACAAGAATCATAACTTGTCTTTATCATATCCCAAGGAAAATATATTGAACCTTCATCACCGAAAACTATAACACACCCACGACGAGGCTAAAAATAAAATAAAAAATAGTCCTCCTTCCAGGAACAAATTCTCTCTCTCTACACGTTCTAATTTGGAAAGTATGGTTCTCAGACCAACCCTCAGGTCAAGATTCTCCGATTTTCTAAGTCAAATGAGACTTTGAGACCTTGATAGTCTCACCTCTTAATCAAACACATGCCCTTTCGGCCTATAGTGCAGGTCTTATGATACCCGTGACCTTCTCCTTCGCGCTTCGGCGAAGTCTCGGAGTTGGAGTTAGCCCATTTTTATTGACCCCTCCTCGGATGTGACCTTGGGAGATGACCTCATGCAAACACACAATTGCGGGCGCAACCAAAGGCGGTTTGAAACAAAACTACTTTTTGGCCCGCAATCCTCCTTGATCCTCCATGTGTCCTTTCTCCAAAATTGGTGTTTGGATTGCGGCCCGCCCTCAACTTTTTAAAGTTCGCACACCTCCGATCCTCGCAATGCTACAAGACCATCGATCTTTGGATATTGACGGTACTGTCAGAACTGACAGTTCAATTCTTCCCTTTTCAAATCCATGGACCAAATCTTCCCCTCCTAAATCAACAGATGTGATCTCCTTCGTGATTCCGGACTTCAGGCTTTTCAATTCTCAAACCCTTCTTTCCTCTGTACATCAACCTTCTAGAGTTGGCGATCTATGGATACCCATCCTCCTAAATCAATGGCCCTACTTCTACTTCAAGTGTTTGACCTTTAAACTAGATCAACGGTCTCGTGGCCCTCTTCTCAATCAACGGTCGAGATCTCCTTTGGGTCTCCGGACTTTTGATATC
Source organism: Picea mariana (assembly GCA_032191745.1). Classification (NCBI taxonomy): domain Eukaryota; kingdom Viridiplantae; phylum Streptophyta; class Pinopsida; order Pinales; family Pinaceae; genus Picea; species Picea mariana. The sequence continues at coordinate 38,807 of JASDQU010185973.1, read as the reverse complement.
TCAAATCTCAAACTTCACCCATTTATCCCAACGGATTTTATCTGAAGGTTATGATCCACCGACGCATGTCCACTGGATCTAACGATCAAGGATTACTTCAGGTCTTTACCCGGAGTCCACAGACTCACACCACGTGTTCTCTATATCTGACAGTTCAGATCTACTTCGGATGATCCGACGGTCAACGTTTACTTCGGTTGTTTTCCAGAATCCATAAATTTACGCCACTTACACTCTGGATTTGACGGTCCAGATCTATTTCGATGCTTCGAAGATTTGTCTCTTCGGCATTTTGGGCTTCGGGAGTTTCAAATCTCAACCTGAAACTCTCGAGGTGATTTATTCGAAGTCTACGATCTGTCGCCATGTGTCCCTCTAAACATGATGGCTAGTAATTACTTCGCTACTTTACCCGGAGCTCACAGATCTACGCCACGTCTCTACTGAACTTCGATGGCCCAAATCCACTTCGGGTAATATGACACCTGAAATTTACTTTGGGTGATCTGATTATTCAGATTCACTCCAGTTGTTCGGACGGGTGAGATTTACTTCGGACTTCCAGCTCTCTAGGATTTAGAAATATCAAGTCTCAAACTTGCCTCCTCTCAAACAAATTCCTCCAGATTCCACGATATGTCACCATGTGTCCCTCTGTATCGGACGGTCCAGATTCACTTTGGGTCTTCGAGGTTCAGGAATTTCAACTTTTAACCAAAAACCCTTGAACAAATTTCTCCAAAGTCCATGATCCATCGCCATGTTTCCCTCTTGATGATGGATGGTCCCAAACTACTTCATGACTTCGGAACTTTGGTAAGTCCTCTTCTCTTGCGTGTGCAAGGTACTAAGGTTTGTGCACCTTGTTTATATCAGACGGTTTTCAAGCCTCTATGATGTGATCCAATGACCACTATCACTCCTCCTCCTAGGCTTCTGACTTACTCTTTTAAGTTTTTCATTGTCCTACGCGCTCCTTGCATTTTAGGGATCGCTTCAAACTCAGATAGAAGGTCAACGATGATCGACGATTCATAGGAATTTTGGGGTCCCAACATGCGAGTTCTTTACCAAGGATTTCAACCTCTGCAATATGGAAAGTGCTCACTTGATTCTAGTCTAATTGGGATTGTTGATCGTCTAGCCTTTCGAGATCAATGGCAAGGGTGAATTGCAGGCCGTGAACTAGCGCGCCCACTATTTTCACCTTTGTGATCTGTAATGATTCTTCGCTCTCGATCTTCGTTCATAGTTCGACGATGCATATCAATTACGGGGTTTAACTTGACCTTCGTACAACTTGACATCTTGGAGCCTCGAGCTCCAAAGTTCCTAGACCCAAGTCACATGGATCTTCATAAAACTCTAGGGCTATGATCCTCTCTCTTAGTTGGGTTTTTGGTTAATTAAATAAGTGCAAGTTCAGAGTCTCCTAAAATATTGGTCTGAAGGTAACACCTTCCCGACTCGCTGAGCTTTGATATCTTAATCAAGGCAAGGTAACTTGTGAGGTTACCAAATCGGTAAATATGCTCAGAGGCTTGCTCCGACTCCGAAACGACGATGTAAATTCCTAGGGAAAGCACCTTCGAGTGATTAAACTGGGGTGTATGGAAATCCAAGCATAATTATAGATTCTTAAGTAAACAAATGCATATTCATAACTTAATCATTTAATATAGAGAAACAAACCTTTATAGACATGTAAATACTCTCATGTATCCATTATTTACAATTCAAAACATAAGGCAAGAAAACACTTATCAAAACCATAGAGTGTGATGCGACTGTTGAAAGGGGTGCTCGTTTCCACCCAACCATAGGCTCAGTCACTCCCAATGGATTTAACACTAGCGACCCCTGAGCTTAAGCCACGATGCTTTGAGATTCAATATCTTACTTCCATCTCAACAGAAGTTAGGAACGAAGGTTACTCTCCTTCTCCCAATATAGAAAAATAGATAAGGATGAAGGTTACTCTCCTTCTCCTGGTTCAATCTCTAATTTCTATGATCATAACTCACTATTCCTCCTTCAGCCCTTCCTCAGACCCGAGAGTTTCCTTTCTCGTCTCTGCATTTTTCTTCGCAGCTCTCCCCCTACCCACCACACTCCCTTTCTTTCCTTTTTCCGCAAGATTGTGTGTGGCTCAAATTTCCAGTCCGTGGTCAGCTCTGGAAGCCTTACAGATGGGCGGTCTGCCCCATCCTCTCACTAATTCTTGAGGAGGCCTTCCCACATACCAACTCGACTATAATTCATTCTAGGGTTAGGGGTTTGTTCTTATCTGAGAAAATTAATTCCATCATGGTATTGGTTCGATGGAGGTTCATGCAACCATTCATGGTCCTCTCCACCACCTTTCATAGCATTTCGTGGTCTTTCTTAGCACATTCCCTCTTTCAGCAGCCATGCAACACATAACCATTTTCTATTAAAATAATAGAATTTACATTCATCGACCTTCTACACAAGTTCCATCCAATCAAATATTCACACTTTTAAGCTTGCCATAGTTCCTTGGCCCATATAGTTATATTTACAAACTGGGGGAAATAGGGTGTTACAATTCCCTCCCCCTTAAAGGAACATCATCCTCGATGTTCTATATGTCATCATGACATGTATATACAGGATTCAAAAAAATTGGATATGCATGTCTCATGGCATCCTCCATTTCCCATGTAGCCTCATATGGGCCAAAGTGTTTCCACTGCACCTTGACTTGTGCAGTGGTTGGGTTCCTGAGTGAGGTTTCCTTCCTATCTAATATGCATTGGGGTTCTGGCAGGAATTCTCCCTCCAACTCCACCTGGATCACAGACCAGTCAATTATATGATTAGCATCATGTATATATTTCTTCAATAATGAAACATTAAAATCATTATGTGCCTTTACAGTGGGAGGAAGTGTTAGCCTATAGGCTACATGTCCCACTCTATCTAGGACTTCAAAGGGTCCACAATATCGAGGTGCCAGTTTGTCATAGGCTCCCATTCTCAGGGAACTCTTCCTAGGTCTAACTCGGAGATAGACATGGTCTTTGGTCTTGAACTCTCAGGGAGTTCATTTCCTGTCGACATAACTTTTCTGTCTATCCTAGAAATGTTCATATTTTTCTTTATCTGAATTNNNNTAGAGGGATTCAAAAGGGATCATCTTCAAGGATTCTTGATAATCGTTGTTGTAGGAAAATTCTACCAATGGTAGGTAGTCTTCCCACTTCTTAGTATGGTGCATTACATGCATCCTTAGCATGTCTTCCACTATTTGGTTCACTCTTTCTATTTGTCCATTAGTTTGAGGGTGGTAGGTTGTGTTGAACAACATTTTAGTCTCAAAACCATCCATTAGGGATTTCCAAAAGCTTGAAGTAAATTTGGTGTCTCTGTCGGATATAATTTCCTTGGGCATGCCATGCAGTCTAAGTATCTCCTTCATGAAGATGCTAGAAATATCTATAGCCTTGCAAGTTGACTTGACAAGGACGAAATGGGCAGACTTACTCAGTTTTTTCACCACAACCATGATGGAATCATTTTGTTTGGTCAACTTTGGTAGTTCGGTGATGAAATCCATGGAGATGGTTTCCCATTTCCATTCTAGGATTGGTAGGGGTTGCAACAATCCTGTTGGATGACAATGTGTCACCTTAACTTGTTGTCACTCTAGGCACTTAGCTAGATAGTTATCTATGTCTTTCTCCAACCCAGGCCAATAGAATTGTTTCCTAGTGTCCGTGATCATCTTCTGATATCCTAGGTGACTAGTATATGGTATCTTATGTAGTTCATCCATTATGAACCTCTTCAAGTCGTCACAGTTTGGAATATACAATCTATTTCTGTAAGTCAGCAGCCCTTCCTGGAGCATCTGGTAGCCATCTTACTTCAGCCCTGTAGGTTCTTGTCTTAGGTATGAGGTCACGGTCTTAAAGAATGCATCTATATTTTGTGCATTTCTAAATATTTCCCTGACATATGTTTCATAGGCACTTACTGTTGCTAGATGAATCATTTTTATACTCCTACTAAAGGCATCGGCCACCCAATTTTCCTTTCCTTTTATGTGTTTGATTTCAAAATCTAATTCACTTAGGAGATCCATCCACCTAGATTTCCTGGCATTGAGTTTTGGTTGATCAAACATGTGTTTCAATCCACAATGATCTGTCATAAGAACAAATATTCTACCCAAGAGGCAATGCCTCCACATTTTTAAAGCATGTACTATGGCAACTAATTCTAGATCATCGGACACATAATCGATCTCATGCTCATTTAATTTCCTAGACGTGTAGCAAATTACACGTCCCTCTTGCATAAGGAATCCTCTGAGTCCTTCCTTGTAGGCATTTGTACACATAAGGAAATCATTATCCGGGTTTGTAATATTTAGCATGGGTGCATGGGTCAGGAGGTATTTCAGTTCCTAAAATATTTCTTCACATTCTGATGTCCAAATGAATTTAATCCCCTTTTTCTAAAGGGCGGTGATTGGAATGACAATATTGGAAAACTATTTTATGAACCTTCTATAGTATCCCTCTAAGCCCATGAAGGATCTAATATCGGATACATCCTTCGGGGTAGGCCATTCCATAATAGATCTGATCTTGTCGAGGTCTACTACCACTCCTTCCTTAGAAATGACATGGCCTAGGTAATGGACTTTCTTCTAAAAGAATTCACACTTAATAAACTTAGCATAGAGTTGATGCTCTCTTAGTACTTGAAGTACGAGTCTAAGATGTTCTTCATGCTCCTCCCTATTCTTGGAGTATATTAGGATATCAACAATGAAAACCAATACAAATTTGTCCAGAAATTTGTTGAGTACATTATTCATCAAGCACATAAAAGTGGTGAGGGCATTGGTTAACCCAAACAGAACCACCACGAATTCATAGTGACCATACCTCGTCCTAAAGGTTTTTTTGTGGATGTCTCCATCCTTAATCTTGACTTGATGGTAGCCATCCCTTAGTTCGATCTTCGAGAATATGGATGCACCTCCCAACTGGTCGAACGGGTCATCGATTCTTGGTAAGGGGTACTTGTTGTTTATGGTTTCCTTATTGAGTTGTATGTAATCTATGCAAAGTCGGAGTGTTCCATCTTTATTTTTCACAAACAGGATGGGTTCTCCCCACAGAGATACACTGGGTCAGATGTAGCCTTTGTCCATCATCTCCTTTAGTTGTAGCTTGAGCTTAACTAGCTCTGGCGGGCTCATTATGTATGGCATTATAGATGTTGGTACCGCTCTCATTGTAAGTTCTATTGAGAAGTCAATATCCCTTATCGGAGGTAGAAATGGTACTTCTTATGGGAATATGTCCTTGTATTCTCTTAATATGGGGTGGTTCTCTAGATTTGGTTTGTCATCCTCAATAGATTCCAATACATGTATGACATATACAGGACACCCCTTTCTACAATACTTTTTCATTTGAAGGGATGATATTTGCCTCACTGAGACAGGCTTTTGAATCCCTTGGAGGGTCGTATTTCTTCCTTATTCATTTACACATTCTAAAGTTTTATGATAACATTCCAATTTAGTTTTGTAAGCAGCCAACCAATCCATATCAATCAACAAGTCATAAGATCCCAGGGGAAGTACATTAAGGGTCGCTTGGGTGGGCAATCCACCCATGATGAATTGACAAGATGGTATGACCTCTACCACTTTTCTTTTGGTCCTAGTGGATAATTTCACCAACCACGGTTTAACATGTCTAATTGGTTGCAGTTTACACTTATCAACAGTCTGAGGGGCCACATAACTAAAATTAGAACTTGGGTAAATTAAAATAGAAACTATATGGTTGGCGATCATACCTTCCAACTCCACTACTGAAGCTTGGTGGTTGGCTTGATTATCGTCCAAGGCTGCATAGATTCGCGGAATGCTCCTAGCCACATCATTGACGGTGGTAGATTCTTGGATATTGTAGACCCTCTTATTGTTCTATTGTTTATGTGGGAAGTCCCTCAATCGATGATCTTCTCCACAACCCCAGCATTTTAAGGGTTCCTTTTTTAGGTTATCAGTCTTTCCTAAGGTTGTATTAAAAGGTTTATTTCCACTTTGAGAGGGAAAATTTTGTTGATATACACTTCTAGTAGGAAGACTCCTTCTAGAATATTTTCCATATTTCTTGAATATTGAGGATTTACACCCTTTCTTCTGGAATCCCGAACTACTCCTAGTCTTCTAGTCCTCATGAGGTATTTTCTTACTCCCAAACTATTCATAACAATACCTCGCCTTTTGGATAGTTTCTTCTAAGGTATTTGGTTCGTCGAACTCAATCATATCCCTATAGGTCTTAGGTAACCCACAAATGAACCACTGCATTTTTACTTTTTAATCTTTTATGTAGGGTACATACCTTAGTAGTTTAAGGAATTTATTGACAAATTTTTCTATGATGAGTTTCCCCAACCTGATTTCATATAATTCCTTAGTCTTCCCATCCATATATTTCTCTGACAGATATTGCTTCCTGAAATATTTCTCAAACTGTTTCCATAACAAGTCCTTCTCATGGAATCCTTTCACATTGCTTGCAAGCAGTTGCTTCCCTTAGGTCTCTTACATCTTGAGGGGTCTCGGGCACAGTGCAGAGCTCCAAGTCTGATATGTGTTGTTGGAGTTGTTGGACTACCTCGTCAAGTTGTGCCACCTGCTGTGGAACTTGTTCTTCGGCCTTTACTTCTAAAATTGTCACAGAGTGAAGTGCTCTGTGAACCATTTCCTTTACTTCCAGTTGATCGGCGAGCAATTGTTCCTTGCTTATTTGTAACTGTGTTTTTTCTTCATCCCACTTCACTTGCAGAACAAGATTTTCCCATTCTACAGCACTGCGTTGCTCCTCAAGGTATTTTTGTACTTGCTCTAAAGCCTAGGTGGCTTGTGTTGTCTCTTCCTGAGCTTATCGAAGGTGAGATTCGAATGTATAAGTGATGCGGTGTAGTTGAGCTAGCTCATCACCTAGTTATGTTGTTCCTGCTGAAAAAGGTGCAGTAAAAACTACGCGACTGGACTGTAATGCCTATTGCACCCCTTGGAGCTTGTCCTTAATCTGACTAAAAACCTCCTCCTGCTTAGCTTATTGCTTCTCTGCTATCTCCAATGAAGCATCGTTCAGTGTTGCGACAATGAATTCAAAGTCGTCTAAGGTGAGGGTGGTCTCAAATTTGGTCCTGGTTGCTTTCACTTTATTCCGGGATGAGGGTTTATGTGGGGAAACCTTTCGTTTCTTTGAGGGGTCCTCCTCATCTCTAGGCAGTGTAACCTCACCTTTTTTCTATTCAACTTCTATGCCATCTATCTCTCCGTCGTCTCCTCCTTGCTATTTTTAAATGGAAGCGGTCTTCACGGATGTGTTGTCTAAATCATGGACCTCTTGATCTTCTTTATATTGCTAGGTCCAGCTGTATCCGGTGCAGTTTTTGGACTGTCTATATCAAACATCTTCGCAGGGTCTACTGGAATGAGGAGGTCCACAGACCATTCCTTGGTAATTTCTTCCAAGTCATCCTTTGTCATCTTGTAGTATGATTACAGTTGTTTTTTATGTCCATCTACATGCATTGTGATGTAAATAAAATGGTGGTCCGCGTTGAATTTCATTAAGGGATGAAACCTGTGGAGGCTATTCGGGGTCATACGAGGCACGAACTAGATGGATACCTTTAACTGGTTTTAATATGTATGGAACATGGCATTTGACTGTCATTGTTTATTCATGTTGTTCGAGTACCACAGTGTACTGAACTTTGCGAACAGAGGTTCAAACGGCTCGATGTCCGAGAAGGTCGCACCTTTCGACATCTGTCATGCAATGAAAGTGATCAGGATCAATACCCAACTGAATTGGAATTCATATTCCTGATCTTGGGATTCCCTACAGTCCATTTCCAACTGGTTTACCAGGTACTGCACTTAATTCATCTGAAGTCCTTCTGCGCACTTCCCTGCGAGGTCGACTATGAAACCAGTGACTTGGGTGGGTCGATTCTTCCACACCAACTTTCCTACAATCAATTGGAAAGTGAGGCCTGGATAGAAGCTACCTTGCAACCTTGTGTTCCCTTCTCGACATCTTTGTGGGTGTCTTTAATCTTCTGCACAAGAGCGCGATCCATGGCTTTTCCCAGGTAAAAATCTTGTGGGTCAGCGCCTTGCATGCTTATCCCTGTGATCTGATTGATCAACGTCGGATCCACTGTGATATGGCGGTTTAACCATAAGTATCTGCCATGGTAACAGGACAGTAGTATCTTAACGCATGTGTTCACTTCTTGGTGCCTTTCGAAGTGCAGTATCTTCATGACATTGAGCAGTGTGGAATGCACAAGGTTATGGGTCCATGATTGAGGAATTATCTTTTAATTATTTCCTTTTGTTCTGGTCAGATACTTATGTGGGGTGAGCATGCTATATACCTTCTTATCACCGAGGTTGAAGTCACTAAAATTCAACGCTACAATTTTATCTTGGTCAATGTGAACAACGTGTATCCCCTTCAGAAGGTACGCAGTGACCAAGGTGTACTCAAAATCTTTGGGCACATTGTCTCAATTTATCACGCCGCTCAAAGGGGGTAGATAGGTGGGTAGTATACTCGGGATTAACTTATCATTCATGAGATCATCCCTATGCTTATTTCGCTTTTCATCTACTGGTCGGGATGGACCGACTCGAGCAGTGGACGGAGAGGCCAGCAGTCCTCTCGTCGAAGATTCTTGTAAACCTATAAACACTCCTCTCTATGACATGACTCTTTCAGTCATCAAGTCGAGGAGAACTTTCGTTACTGATTCTTCAACTGTGGTGAGCTCATCGGACATACACGCTTGGAATTAAAATGTATCGGGGTCACGATTATCTCAGACACTATACTAGAATAAATAGAAAGAGCATAATGATCATTGTATACAATTCTCTTAGTCTGTGGGCTTCAAATTCTCAGTTAGCAAAACTATTCTCCATGCATGGTGCGACATGATAATTAGGCAACTTGGCAACGGTTCGCTTGTAATGGATATGAAGCCACATTAACTCTTGTTTTGTCCATTATGGTGCGGTCCAATGGTCTGGTGCCAAGCTGTAAATGATTTTAGACCCGTTCAGAGTGGGAGTCGAATGGATATATCGGCCCCAACGGTTATATTGCTTTTCCCTAGCGAAGTACCATGTGTCGTTGTTCTGATGTCCCGACGAAGTTCCAATTCTGTAAATTTTCTTTCTGCGGAGTTCCCTCTGGAATATTCTATAAATTTTCAATCTTATCCCTCTTCTTACTTAGCTTTCTATCCTTCTTTCTAGTGAGCTTCAACTCAGTATGTCTTTTTCCATTCTGATTCTTATCTTCTTTTAACATAGTCACTGTGTGTTGTTGAGATTCTTTCCTAGGATTCAGGGGTAATACCTCTTATTTATCTGGAGTAAGTACTTCAGTCTTCTGTGGGTCTTATAGTGTTCTTACAGCTTCGACATCAGGTTCTCTAGTGTCAAATAGCTTCGATCTTTTCTCTTGTTCTTTAATCAATTGTGCGATCTTTCTGGTCATGAAATATTTTAATTCTTGTTTCTTCTTCTCCAAAACTTCTTCTTCTTCCTTTCATATGGCTTGAGCTTTGTCAATCCAAGGTTTTCCTATTAACATGGTAAACGGGGTGTTGTCCTCAATAAATTGAATAATCTTAAAATCTTCCTCTGTCGAAGTTCCATTGAAGGTCATAGGTATCTGAGCGAGCCTTCCACACAGGTTTACCAGTTTTCCTCTGAATAACCCTAGTCCTCCTAATGAAGGGATCATAACAGGCCTTCCTATATCTTCCCAAGTTCTCTTTGTCATGATATTCACCTATGTTTCCTCATCTAGAACACAGTCAATGTCGAAGTCTCCTATTCTTGCTTCAAGGCGTTCCTTGTCTTTAAAGATCTCTAATAATCTAATATGTCAAGGGTTATTCAAGGCTTCTCTCATCTATAGCAATATTTTCTCTGATTCTTCATGGGGTTCTGCTATAGCCTCTGGAGCTGCCTTAGGGTTTTCTTGATTCAGATTCATTCCTTCATGCTTAGAAATAATTCTAGGGCAATCCAACACTTCATGGTCCATAGCTTTGAAACAAAGACAACTAGGTATTCTCCCAAGGCATTCTTTAGCAAGATGTCCCAATTTTCTGCAACTGTAATAGAGGGTTAATCCTCTCTTTCTTTTAAATGATCCCCAGCCTCTTCTATACTACGCACTAGGATCATAGGAGCTAACCTGCAATAAATTATTTCTTGGATCCTGCATCCATTCGTTAGTCCAAACATTCTTTCTATCCATAGGTATAACATATCTTTGACTATTCTTATCAGATCTACTTGTATCAAACCTTCTTTCAGCTATTAATGCCCTAGTTTTCAAACTAGGACTGACTCTATTAAACATACCCAGATCCATAGTCTAGAAACAAAAATTTCCACTTATCTTACTTCTACAGAGCACAAAGATTCTAGATCTAAAACTTTTAACTATTCTTACCTTTATCATAGCATAGAGCTTGTAGATCTTACCTCTTTTAATTAGAAATTCTCACTTTTACCTTTCTTAGAGCACAAAGCTTTCACATCTTTCTTCTTTCCTTCAGATATGACCTCCTTTCTTCAGATCGGGCTTCTTTATTTTAGCACAGAGCTTTATAAGTCAAGTAGAATATTGCGCACCAGGGCACAAAGATTTCACAATCCCAGGTCAAATCTTTGCACAAAGCTTCTTCTTCCTCAATTCCCAGCAATCACAGTTTTAGGTCCCGGCAACGGAACCATTTGTTGGCACAGGGGTAGACCCAAGGTTCAATGCTACAATAGCTCACCAACAAAGCCCTAACTATTGGCCCTTTCAGCAACACCTACGAAGCAGATGAAGTCTCACCTGAGGTAGAGGCAGGGGTGGTTTCAAGACTCAGGTGTCTGCAACCTTAGTTGGGACACAGATCTGTGATTGTACTACTTAATAAAGCACTTAGCATTGTCAGTTCCTCAATATATAATCATTAATCACTTCAATGATAAAGCAAGGCTTCGTAGCATTCACACTGTTATAACGTACTTAAGCCCTTATCATCAATATATAGGTCAGATCTAGCATATCAAGCACTAAGCACATTCATATGGATCATATCTAATATTCTCAAATATCATTAGCACTAAGCATAAGCAGATCTATCTAATCATCTTAAAGCACTTAGCAAAAGAAGACATACACACATTAAGACAAGCACAAAGCAAGGCAACACAGTAGTTACATGGTTCACCCCCACCCTAGGGCTACATCCACCAACTCTTCTTATTTATTGTCTTCAGTCAATCGGTTACAAGCACAAATACATCAAAACACTTACTCCACACAGGACAAAGATCTGCGCGCTTGATAGATCCTTCTTCCTTGCATTACAGCACTAAGCCCTCCACAATCTACTACAAGGACCTGCACTTAGCTCTACAAGTCTCTTACAGTCATGCACAAAGCACTTACAGACTCTACTCGCACTTCGCATACATTCACATCACATAGATGCACTATTCGACTCTCCTTACGTTGCCTATCCTTCTATTTATGCATACAAAATAGGCCTAAACATGGGTAAACCCATGGGCCGACATCCCATTCCTGTTACATATTCCCAAAAACCCAAAAAGGATCCAAAAGTGGGTCAAGATCCCATGATATCTGCTTTGTCTTGTGCTCCTCCTTCGACAGGCTGTCGAAGTCCCAAAATAGGTCACTATGACCAAGAATCTCCCAAAACTTGGTCAAGGGCCAACAATAGTCTCACCTCTTAATCAAACACACGCCCTTTTGGCCTCTGGTGTAGGTCTTATGATACTTGCAACCTTCTCCTTCACACTTCAGTGAAGTCTCGGAGTTGGTGTTAGCCCCTTTTTATTGACCCCTCCTTGGATGTGACCTTGGGCGATGACCTCGCACAAACACACAATTGTGGGCGCGACCAAAGGCGGTTTGAAACCAAACTACTTTTTGGTATACAATCCTCCTCGAGCCTCCACGTGTCCTTTCTCCAAAACCAGGGTTTGGAATGCAGCCCACGCTCAATTTTTTAAAGTTCACGCACCTCTGATCCCCACAATTCTATGGGACTATCGATCTCCCAATCTTGACGGTACTGTCGGAACTGACGGTTCAGTTCTGCCCTTTTCAAATCCATGGACCAGATCTACCCCTCCTAAATCAACAAATGTGATCTCCTTCGTGATTCCGGACTTCAACCTTTCCAATTCTTAAACCTTGCTTTCCTTTGTACATCAATCTTTCAAAGTTGGTGATCTACGGACTCCCATCGTCTTCAATCAACGGCCCTACTTCTACTTCGGGTGTTTGAACTTTCAACTACATCAACGGTCTAGTGGCCCTCTTCTCGATCAATGGTCGAGATCTCCTTTGGGTCTCTAGACTTATGAGATCTCAAATCTCAAACTTCACCCCTTTTTCCCAACGTCTTTTATCCGAAGGTTATGATCCACCGACGCGTGTCCACTGGATCTAATGATCAAGGATTACTTCGGGTCTTTACCCGGAGTCCACAAACTCACGCCACGTGTTCTCCAGATATGACGGTTCGGATCTACTTCGGACGATCCGACGGTCGACGTTTACTTCGGGTGTTTTCCAAAATCCAAAGATTCATGCCACCTGTCCTCTAGATCTGACGGTCCGGATCTATTTTGGTCCTTTGGCGCTTCGGCTCTTCGGTGTTTCGGGCTTCGAGAGTTTCAACTCTCAACCTAAAACTCTCAAGGTGATTTCTCTGAAGTCTATGATCTACCACCATGTGTCCCTCTAGACCTGAAAGCTAGGAATTACTTCAAGACTTTACTTGGAGCTCACAAATCTACACCACATCTCTACTAAACTCCGACGAACCAGATCCACTTTAGGTGATCTGAAGCCCGAGATTTACTTCGGGCAATCTGATGATTTAGATTCACTCTGGTGGTTCGTATGGGTGAGATTTACTTCGGACTTCCGGATCTTCGGGCCTCGAAAATCTCAAGTATCAAACTTTCCTCCTCTCAAACAGATTCCTCCAGAGTCCATGATCTGTCACCACATGTCCCTCTTGATCGGGCGGTCCATATTCACTTCGATTCTTCGAGGTTCGGGAATTTCAAATTTTAACCGAAAACCCTTGAAACAGATTTCTCCAAAGTCCATGATCCATCGCCATGTGTCCCTCTTGATTATGGACGGTCCCAAACTACTTCAAGACTTTGGAACTTTGGTAAGTCCTCTTCTCCTATGTGTGCAAAGTACTAAGGTCCGTGCACCTTGTTTAGATCAGACGGTTGTCAAGCCTTTGCAATGTGATCCAACGACCACTGTCACTCCTCCTCCTAGGCTTCTGACTTACTCTGACTTAGAAGGTTTTCTAAGTGCTCAAAGGATTCGACCCTTGCTCCTCTTACGGGCCCGTCTCCTGGATTTTTTATGTGCTCCTGAAAGCGCTATCTCTTTTGAGCTTGATCTCTTTGAAGGTTTTCTTCGTCCCATGCACTCCTTGTGTTTCATAGATCGCTTCAAACTCATATCGAAGGTCAATAGAGATTGATGGTTCACAAGAATTGTGGGGTTACAACATGCAAGTTCTTTACCATGGATTTCGACCTCCGCAATTTGGAAAGTGCTCACTTGATTCTAGCCTAACCAAGATCATTGATCCTCCATCCCGTCGAGATCAACAGCAAGGGTGAACTGTGGGTCATGAACTAGTGTATACACTATTTTCACCTTCACTCTCTATAGTGATTCCCCACCCTCGATATTCATTCATAGATCAACGATGCATATCAATTGTGGGGTTTAACTTGACCTCCATACAACTTGACATCATAGAGCCTCGAGCTCCAAATTTCCTAGACCCAAGTCACGTGGATCTTCATAAAACTCTGGGGATATGATCCCCACTCTTAGTCACGTTTTTGGTTAAGGAAATAAGTGCAAGTTCAGAGTCTCCTAGACTACTGGTCTGAAGGGAACACCTTCCTAAGTCACGGAGCTTTGAGCTCTGAATCAAGGCAATGTAACTTGTGAGGTTACCAAATCAGTAAATATGCCCGGAGGCTTGCTCCGACTCCAGAACGGCAATGTAAATTTCTGGGGAAAGCGCCTTTGAGTGATTAAACTGGGGTGTATGGAAATCCAAGAAGAATTATAGGTTCTCAAGGAAATGAACACATATTCATAACTTAATCATTTAATACAGAGAAAGAAACCTTTATAGGCATGTTAATACTCGCATGCATCCATTATTTACAATTCAAAACATAAGGCAAGAAAACACTTATCAAAACCATAGAATGTGATGTGACTGCTAAAAGGGGTGTTCATTTACATGCAACCATAGGCTCATTCACTCCCAATGGATTTATCACTGGCCACCCCCGAGATTAAGCCACGATGCTTTGAGATTCAATCTCTTACTTCCAGCTCAACGGAAGTTAGGGATGAAGGTTACTCTCCTTCTCCCAATACAGAAAAATAGATAAGGATGAAGGTTACTCTCCTTCTCCTAGTTCAATCTCTAATTTATGTGATCAAAACTCATTGTTCGTCCTTTAGTCCTTCCTTGGACCCGGGAGTTTCCTTTCTCGTCTCTGCATGTTTCTTCACGGCTCTCCCCCTACCCACCACACTCCCTTTCTTTCCTTTTTCCGCAATATTGCATGTGGCTCGAATTTCCAGTTCGTGGTCAGGTCTGGAAGCCTTACAGATGGGTAGTCTACCCCATCCCCTCATTCATTCTTGAGGGGGCCTTCCCACCTACCAGCCTGATTGTAATTCATTCATGGGCCAGGAGGTTGTTCTGATCTGAGAAAATTAATTCCAGCATGGTACTGGTTCGGTGGAGGTTAATGCAACCATTCCTGGTCCCCTCCACCACCTTTCACAGCATTTCGTGGTCTTTCTTAGCACATCCCCTCTTTCAGCAGTCATGCAACATGTAACCATTTTCTATTAAAATAACATAATTTACATTCATCAACCTTCTACACAAGGTCCATCAAATCAAATATTCACACTTTTAAGTTTTCCATAGTTCCTTGGCCCATATAGTTATATTTACAAACTAGGGGAAACAGGGTGTTACAAAACGCTACCAAAAATATGTTGTAACTTGAGATTATTATCGGTTGCTTAGGAACAATGCCAAGACATATTGAAAACCTACTTTATACAACAACATGGACCTTGGACTAGAGGGGGCTCCATCTTTAGATATAAGATAGTTGACTTCCCATTGTTACTAAGAAGCAACTCTTGGTCATGAATATAATACCCCTAGGCCGAACCCCAAATGTAAATGTACATATAAGCTGGTGAGATATGATATTTTGGGGCCATAGACCCTTTGTATATATTTTTTTAGGTTATAGTGCATGTGTCGTTATTAGGCTAAAGAGCATGGATGCTAAAATGCCAATGAGCCTATCTTTGTAAAATATAATCACACTCAAATATTAATAAAAATACATCACTATTGTAGACCAACCAGATAAAAGACTATTGGGGGGATAAACTCCACTACAAAGGGAAAGGGGGGATAAGAGTCTGGGAAAGGGGCTAAGCTAAGGGGGATTAATACCA
>JASDQU010185973.1:0-10990 GCA_032191745.1 Picea mariana | reverse complement strand
AATTGATGGCAACATTGATTCTCCAATGCTCATGCTCCCTCTATGGCCATCTCTCCTCATAAAACTTTATATGTCTTCCCATTTTACATCAATGGAAATGGGTATCTCTCTTTGGGGCTTCTCCCCATGTCTAAATTGTCCTTGGGGTTACTCCCCCTGTCTTCATGCCTCTGAACTTTCTCTGCGTCTATATGTATCTCATTACTCTCTCCCCCCCTTTGACAAAGGGTAAATCTCTCTGGGACTGCTCTCCCTGTATGAACTCTTCCTTGGGGATGCTCCCCCTATATTCACTCTTCTAATCTTTTCTTTGACCATTTATCTCCCCTTGACTTCTTTGCAAGATGTTGTGTAGATCAAATATAGGTCTTCATGTATTTGTTTTCCTTTCGGATTTTTTGTCCATTAGTGATTCCTCTTGAATTTCATTGACATATATAAAAAGAATTCAAAATTTTATTTCTTCATTTACTTGTCATATTCACTTGACGATTCTATTCAACAATTTCCTACTAATGATATAGATTTTGCTGACAGTTTCACTTTCCCTATTTCATTGTTCCTTTCATTGCTTTCCTTTCTATGACCAACTTATTCCAATTGATTCCATTGATTCCAATTGTTAATACATTTCTATGCATCTTCTCTAACCCATGCTTTATGTACCTACTAAACATCTCATGAATCCATCTCCATCCATATGTCCATAATTATTCTCCTCAACTGTCCATAATGCTCACCCATCTGGTATTGTACTATAATAAAGGATTCACGACTGTAATCGACCATCACATATCAAATGTGTCCACTGGTATTCTGTATCTGCAAACCAAACTCTACATGTCTGGAACAGCCTATATGGAATATATATCTTCCTGAGTACAATCACAAACTTCTACCTATGTAACTGCCAACTGATACATGTGTGGGAACATTATTTCTTAACTGATCAATCAATTTGTCATTATGTACTTTTATTATCTAACTACTTTGAATATGTCTCTGCAAATACTTCAAATCTTCTTGAAGGATGGTTCTCTGATTTGTAGTAGTTATTGCACTAACTCCCCCCTATTCAATATTCATATTACTTGGGAGTCTCCAAGTTAGGTGGCTCAAAAATATACATGCTCTGATACGTAGCAATATTCCTCTTCATCTGTAGACTCATCATCTCTCTAAACAAATATAACAACAAAATCCATAACACCAACAACAACAACGACCCATCCCAGGTCCTTTAGACCTCTATTTACACATTACAATAGTTCTTGGACACCTTTAGGATAAAACCTAAGTGTCAAAACCCTAGATACCAAAACCCTAGGTGTCTAAAACCCTAGGTCAACTTGACCCACGTTTTTAGGGCTTCGTCAGCTTGTCTTTCCTTCCTTCTCACACGATGCTCCAAACCATCCAATAGTGGATTTTTCCACTTGTTGAGTTGTCCATGATCCATCTTCCTTGTTGATATGTCATCCTTGATCTCTTTGTGCAATGTCTTGATTTCTCTTACTTCGCTCCATATTTTTTTCTCTTTTGCTCACTTCGAACCAGTAACATTCATTGTGTCTTCTGCGCAGTTTGTGTTTTTCCTTTTCTTCCTTGATCTTCTCTTTCTTCCATAACCAAGGGCCAACAGGCCCCCAACACTCACTTATGACTTGTCCCGAGGCACTTCAAATCCAATCCCTCTGCTTTTATTCATCTTCAGACTGCGCAGGGAAGCCTATGCTTCCATCTCTAGTCCTCCCTTCCTCCCTTGTGCAAACTATTTTTTCTGTGTCTAGTACCCAGTTTCAACTACACCTGGTACCTAGACCCTTATCCTCATGCTTTTACTGAGAGTTGCAAAGCATATGGTTGTCATAATACAACTTCAGCTGGCTCCCGTTCACCAAACCTTCCTTCCATTCTCCATTCAAATTCTTCAAATGTGCAACTCCTCCTTCTGTAACATAGGAAACCTCATATGTCCTGAGCCAATGTGTTCTGAACTTCCCATGATGCTTCATGAACTTACTGTCATATACCAGTACCAGATCACCTTGCTTAAATACCTTCTTCTTGATGTGTCTGTCGTGGTAGGCCTTCTCTCTTTCTTTCTGGGCCTTCTAATGAAATCCTGCAATAAATATGTCTTCCTCCAGTTTGACCAACTTTGCAAGCCTCTCTCAAATAGCGTCAGTGTCATCCATATCTGTAAAGGCAACAATTCTTAAGCTTGGTACCAAATATTCCATTGGGACAATGACTTCAAGACCATACACCAATTTAAAGGGGGTCTGCATTGTTAGACTCTTGCAAGTGGTTCTATAGGCCCATAATATTGCTAGTACTCTTAAATCCCAGTCATCTCTATTGACACTACAAATCTTTGTTAGCGTTTTCTCCAAGATCTTGTTTAATGCTTCAACTATCCCATTTTCTTGTGGATGGTAAGGTGTGCTCTTCTGATGATGAACTGTAAATTCCTCGGTCAAGGCTAAATTGTTTTATTAATGAAATATGTGCCTTGATCGCTCATAAGTATCTTCGGGCATTCAAACCTAATTATGATGTCGTCAAATATGAAGCGCGCAGCTATAGTGGCACTACAATCCTTAACTGCCCTTGCTTCGACCCATCTGGTCAAGTACTCTTTTGCAGTAATTATGTACCTTGCTCCTATGTGCTTCCTTGGTGGGTTAATAGGTCCCATGAATTCAATAGCCCACTTCTCAAATGCTTGTAGGGTCAGTTGTGGTGCTAACGGCATTTCATCTCTTCTGGACAGTTTCCCAACTCGTTGGCATACATTGCAGGCTTTGTAATAGTCCTTAGCATCTATGTGTAAGGTAGGCCAGCTCGAAGAACCTTTTGCGCAGTGGCTTTCCCTGCAAAGCATCCTCCTGCAATGCCTTCATGAGCTTTAGTGAGGAATAATGGTCTTTCTACCACCATAACACACCTCCTCAATATCTCATCAAGTCCCATCTTGTATAATTGTCCCGCTATAAGCGAAAAGTCTGCAGTGCGCACTACTAGTTGTTTCTTCTGGGAGATTGTATATTCACTCGGTGTCATTCTTGTTGACAGGAACTAGACTATCTCTGTGAAGTGGTCATCAATATTTCTAATGGCTAACAGTTGTGCATCTGGTAGTGTATCCTCCAAGCTAGTGGGCTCTTCTCCATGTTCCAACCTCGACAAGTGGTCAAGACCTTTGTTCATTCTCCCTAGCTTAACTACGATCTCAAAATCATATTCCTGAAATAGCAGAAGCCATCTGCATATTCTTCCCCCCAACATTGGCTCGTTGACTAGGTATTTCAGCACGAAGTGATCAATAAAAATTTTAAAGTGTCCTCCCAACAAGTAGTGGGAGAACTTCTGCAGCGCATACACCATGGCTAACCCTTCTCTTTCAGTGGTGGTGTAATTGATATCAATTGTTGATAGCTTCCTTCTATAAAAGGCTAACGGGTGGTCGATGTCTCTTGTTCCTGGTTGTGCTAACACAGCTCCTAATGTAATAGAAGATGCATCAACATGCATGTGAAACTCTTTACTCCAATCTGGGAAAACCAGAATAGGCGCAGTAACCATTTTTTGTTTCAGTGTCGAAGCTCTGTTGGCATTCTTTTGTCCAGTGAAATTGACAGTCTTTCTTCAAAAGATTCTCCATGGGTGTTGTAATCTGGGCATAGCCTTTAATGAAATTCCTGTAATATATTGTGTGTCCCAGCGCAGTGCATAGTTGTTTGACTAAAGTAGGAGGGGGTAGATCAACTATGATGGCAATTTTAGATGGATCTACCAGCAATCCCTACTTGCATACAATATGACCTAACAACACTCGAAATGGTGAAAAGAAAATGCACTTCTTCAGGTTTAAGGCAATCTGACATTGCCTACACTTGTCCAACATTAGCCTTAAACATTCAATATGATTTTTAAATAAACTAAAAATAGTCCAATCATCAAAATGTGATTCTAGAAACTTATGTAGGAACTCCTTGAATGCTTCGACTACCACCCTAGAAAATATGGTTGGGGCATTCTTCAATCTAAACGGAATTACTGTATATTGGTAGGATCCCCATTTTGTGGGAAAGGTAGTATTATGGTGATCTTCCTTGGCAATCTGGATCTGATGGTATCCTGAAAATCCATTTGTAAAAGAACATACTTCATGACCTCCTACATTATCTAACACTTTGTTAGTGAATGGCGTAGGGAAGGGGTCATGCAAATAGGCATCATTCATCTTCCTGAGATCTACACAAATCCTGATCTCTCCTATATTCTTGTCTTGTACCACCATAGGGCTAATCCATTCTGATTCTTTGAGAGGTTCTATAATCCCTACTTCTAGCATTCTGTCGAGCTCAATATTCACTTTCTCTTTATATTTAGGGTTCAATCTGTAGGGTCTCTTCTTGACTGGTCTTGCATCTGGTTTCAAAGGGATCCTCATTTCTCCCATAGGCCCTTTAATTCCCTTCAAATCAATGAAATTGGTTGGAAACAAGTCCTGATATTCATGCAGTAACTCAGTGATCTTGTCAATAGTGGCAAGATCCCAATAATCTCCAACATTTGCAATCTTCATTGTTTTCTCTATTCCAATATTGACTTTCTTGATCTTGATCTGTTGTCAAATAAATGGTATTTCAACTCTTGGTCCTTCCACATCTCTCTGGCCTTCTGTTTATGTGATTTTCACCTTCCTAGGATCATCGTCCTCATCAGCATTGATGTTGTAGCAGTCTTGTAGTTTATAGAGAGGCGCAGTCCTTTCATCCTCTTCTTGCTCCAAAGGGAGGCTAGTTTCCTCCTCAAATACTTTCTATCTTACAGTCTATAATGCTTGATCTACTGTAGGATATTGGATTTCAAATAAAAATCTAGTGACAAAGTTCTGAGTCATACCTTCCCAATTTGTAGTGAGGAGGTGCAGTTTTGCTTGAAGGTACCAGTTGATAGGGATAGTGTTCAGTGTGTTTATGAATTTTTTCACCCACTGCTCTTGGGGAATATTTCTCCAAGCTTCCTCACAACTTCGGACATGGTCTTTCGGGCAGCTTCGACTTGTGTACCTAACTTCACAGCCGTCTATTTGCACTTAGAACCATGCTATCATCATAGTACGATATTGTACCCATTCTGTAATGTTGTTTTTATGTGTCCCCCACCATCTTTTTGGTGTGGCTTTCAAGGCCTCGTCCATTGCCAACAAGCGTTGTTGTGTTGGTACACTTTCTTCAAAGTCTGACAAGAAGGTTTCTAAAGGATTCAGACCATCAAAGGTGGGTAAGTTACTTACTGTTGTGTCGATCCAGTGTACTTCTCTGGTTAATCTAGCACACATCCTTGTAGATACTTCATACATTTTGTTCTTCCAGTTCTCCAGTGCTTCTTCTGATTCTGATGAACATGCGTTGTCACTTCGCCAGCTCAAATTTCCATCTGTCATAGGATTAATGTAATCATGTTTCTAGATGTTAATTTGTAAATGTTTTCCAATTCGTATGTGCGGTCTTCTTCTCTGATGGGATCAATGTATCATGGACCTTCATCAGGATCTAACGGTGCAATGAACCTAAGGCCATCTCCTTCAAAAGTCATTCACCTTTTCTTTAAATCAACCACAGTGGAATTATTGAAGGCCCAATCAATTCCTAACAGCGCAGGGTAAGGACAGCTATCATCAACTATATCAATCACCTCAAAGTCTACAAATGTCCTCACTCCGTCGATGTCCACAGGGACATGTTCCAATATTTAGAAGGGGCTTACGGCCTATTGATTAGCCATCCTAAGCCTGATAGGAGAATAGATCAACTTAGGTTTTCCCATCAGTGCCCAGGTTTTCTTCATCATGACATTGACCTCCGACCCTAAGTCAAGGACCACCTAGTCTATATCATACTCTCCAATCTAAGCATTTAGATGTAGTTCCTTATTTGTAATTATCTTCTTGGATAGTTGATGTATTGCTTTATTCAATAAAGGATATACCCTTCCTATCTCATATTTTCTGACCAAATTTTGTATTTCTTGTATAGCTTTCTCGTCTTTAATCATCTCTATAAACGTATACAAGAAATCAACAAGTTTACTTGCCTGTTTTACATCTCCGGGTGAAGCAGACTGATCGAATGCTAGAGGCATTTCACATTCTCTTACTTCTAGTCATGTCTTTGATGAAGAGCCTTGGTCTCCCCTAAATTCTCTTCTTGCCTCCTTGAACATTTGTTTTTCTTTCTTTGCATCAAAAGTTTGTGTCTTCTCTGTAGCTTTCCTGACTCTTGATTCTTTTGTAGGTTTTCCTTGGATCATTCTATCTTCTCCTATAAAAGTGCCTCCTCTAGTGATAATAGTGACTCTAGGGTCTTCTCTGCGAGGTTCTTCTTTGATCAATTGTATCTACGGGTTCTGTTAAGGTCCCCATTTCTCTTGAAGTTTAGCCAGCAATGCTGGACATTCCTCGATGACATGCTCGAAAGAGTTGCAATAGTTGCAAGTGGTACAAGGGTTCTGACAGTCCCTTGCCAAGTGTCCTAGCTTTGTGCAGTTATAATAGATTATCTTTCCTCAACCTCAACCCATACCTCTTCCTCTTCCTCTTCCTCGTAATCCACCATGAGGTTTGAATTTTCCTCTCTAAGGGGATTTATATTGCGTAGTGTTTCCTTCTTGCTGTACTTCACCTTGAATTTGTATATATCCATTGACCTTTCATGTATGAGATTGTAATCCCTACAATCCCTATCATCATGTCCCACAGACTTATATAATGTGCAATACAAATTTGTGGGTGTCTGAACATATTTTTGCATGTAGTAGCACTCACCAGGGCAATGTCTGTAACTTGTTTCAAGGGGCTCAGAGCTCCAGAGGCCAAGTATTCATGGAATAGGGGACATTATTCCTTTTCATGGCCTTCTGATCTACATCTAACACATCGGATGTCTTATCTTTTGTCTTTTCCCTTGTCTTTCTTCATATCTTCGACCTACATAGACAAACTAGTTAGTTGACTCAAGATTTGACTCATACCTGAGCTGGATTCTCCCATAGGGGTTGATTCTAGCTTCATGGCGATATCCAGCGCCTCAGCCTGTGAAGAAATATTCTATTGCATCATAGGAAATCGAATGTGTGGTAAGAGGGCAGCAATGAACCATTCCTTGTTCTGCTCATCTGGGATTTGAAAACTCAGATGGCTTGTCAAGGTCTTGAATCTCTGATCGAACTCCCATACCGGTTCAGCTATTCTCTGCTTGATTTCTTTCAGTTCTGTAATGCACTGCGATTCTGACTTAGGTTTCTTGAATTCAGAAATTAGCAAAGTCTTAATAGAATTCAGTGGTTTAGGTGTAGCTCCTTGGACAAATTTCATATACCAACTCAGTGTGTGATCTCTTAGGGTAGGACTAAACTGATCTCATTTGACAACTTTGTCGGTGATATTCTTAATACTCCACACAGCTTCACAGAGAAACTATTGTTTCTCAGGATCTTCAGATCCATCCCTCTAAAGGTGGGTAACCTCATCTTGTCTTCCATAGATCTTCCTAGGTTTCTATACTGAGTATGTGATGGACTACTAGTGACAGTGCTCTGATGACTTAGGTTACTCTGGTTACTTAAGGCTGTTGAAACAACAGGAAGAGTACCGGTACTTACTTCGATAGTCAGCGCAGTTCTTGAAGCTTCTGGATCTTCTTGGTGAGGTTCCTCTATCCTAGAGGATTTTGAGTGCTCCTCATCTGTCAAATCTACCTCTTCTCCACTGTAGAAACCCCCATCCCTGTAGTTCTTCTTAAACAGGTTCACAAGATGAACTTCTCTGAATGCTCTCCCACTGTGCATATGTCCAGCCTATGTGGCGCTATCGTTGTTTGAATTCTTGAACGTTATCCTTTTCGGATCCATCTAGCTACTGTATCTTCAAGATGTTATTCTCATGCACTAGCACCTTGATCCTCAACTTCAGAAAATGTAAAATTTTCCTCTGGGTCCCTTAAAGAAATATCTCTCGGATTGGCTATATGACTCTACTCTGTCAACAGCAAACTTGGTGATATACCCTCCAATGTTACTATCAAACCAGTGATCTACTGCTCTTGACATGGTGTTATCAACTCTCTTGACCTTCTTGATTAGCGTCGATGTCCAAACCACAGGTGGCCTAGATCAGATCTCAAATTGGGTATCTGTTAACCTAGCTAGCCACTCATATAGCTCCTGATGGATTCATCCAAAGAAAATTTTGTGTATATTAGTAAAGATATATCTCTCCAACCAATCCTCTATACTAAGATTAGGGTTCTTGTTATGGGCTTCAACAAAGTCCTTTTCTTGGTCTTCTATCCACTTCTAAATCTTTGTCTTCGATGGAAACCACCTTGACATTTCCTCAAGAAGATTCTTGTCCCGACAACAGAACCACTTGTTGGCACAGAGGCAGACACAGGGTTCAACGCTACAACAGCTCACCAACAAGCCCTAACTACTGACCTTTTCGGCAACACCTGGGAACAGATGTAGTCTCACTCGAAGTAGCTATGGGGGGGTTGCAGGAAAGAGATGTCTACAACCAAGGGGATATAAAGTGGATCCAATACAAAATCAATACAACAATTATATATCATTTACCAGTTCAGATCTACTCCGTAGAACTATCTATCAGATCTAACACCGTAATGAAATTAACTGTATAAAAACTGGCAAAGAACTCATCATCAATCACACATGACACCATGAATACGTGGTTCACCCTCTCTCTAGGGCAACGTCCACAAAACTGTGATTTATGATATATTAAGATGAAGCATACAGTTCTTGTCTACACTCTTAGCTAGTAGATCTTCTTTCTCCTGCTCTTTATCTCTCCCCTCCCTACACACCCAGCTGCAAGGTTGATATTCACACCTAGTTGAAGATATTACAATCCCAGAAGGCTTTACACTCAGCACTTCTCTCTCACACAATAATCCTCACTCAATCACACAATAACAAATATAACAACAACATCCATAAAACCAACAACAACAGCAACCCATCCCAAGTCCTTTAGACCTCTATTTATACATTACAATAGTTTTTGAACACGTTTAGGCTAAAACCTAAGTGTCAAAACCCTAGATACCAACACCCTAGGTGTCTAAAACCCTAGGTCAACTTGACTTGTGTTTTTAGGGCTTCGCCAGCCTGTCTTTCCTTCCTTCTTGCGCGGTGCTCCAAAGCATCCAATAGTGGATTTTTCTGCTTGTTGAGTTGTCCACGATCCATATTCCTTGTTGATCTGTCATCCTTGATCTCTTTGTCCAATGTCTTGCTTTCTCCTACTTTTCTCCATCTTTTCTGCTCTTTTTCTCACTTCGACCCAGTAACAGTAACTGTGTCTTCCACGTAGTTCGTGTTTTGCCTTTTCTTCCTTGATCTTCGCTTGCTTCCATAACCAAGGGCCAACAAGTATCCATCATGATTTTGAAATCATGAGCTATGTGACAATAATTGTGGCATTTGTAACATTCAATATTGTGTGGGGCCACATAAGTATTTCTTGTTTGAATATTTCTTCCATAATCCATGCAATCTATGATTTTATGTCCAAAGTTAGTACAATAAAAATAATGACCATAAAGGAAATTTATATACCTAGGAGAGAATGGTGTAGTCCTTTTGAATTTTTKCCTTGGTTGATCATTATTSAGGCTTMTTTGTGGCTTRAATGTGGAGGATCTTATTGAATATGTATCTTTATCATTTTTCTTGGATTTTGGTTGTCCATGATTCTTCCTTTGAGTACTTCTACATAACTATTTCTCTTTTCTTCATTCTTATTTTCTGGCAACCTGAAATGCTTCTCTTCATTTTCTACTACTAATGTGGATGTTTATGTCTCTTCAGTGTTCGTGTTGAGCTTGACGATTTTGGATTTCCATATGAAAACTTCTTATTCAAGCTTCTCAACCTCTTCTTCTTTCCTCATCATCTGACTCTTCATGACTTCTTATGTTCGCTTTGCTTCGTCAAGTTGGATCTTCAAGGAGATGATTTATTTTTCTAATATTCTCTCTTCTTGACTGAATTATGCTCCAAGATGATTTAAACACTCATTTCTTTACTTGATATGATCTGTCAATATATTCTCTCTATTTTTCATTTCTTCCTTTTGTGCTACTATTTTGGATTCTATGTACTAATTCTGACTCTTAGGAATTTCTTAAATTTATTTGGCTTCTCTCAATTGATCATGTAAACCTATAATAACATGATGTACTTATTCCAAGATTTTAGGACTTTCCTTTAGCTTAATCAATTCTTCCTTGAGGAACTGGTTTTCCTTCTTTGATTTTCTTAATTGAGTGAACGCATAGTTAAATTATGTTGCAATATCCACTTCATACTCTTCTTCTTCTAAGTCTATCTGACATGATGAGCATCTTTCTTCCTGTCCTGTACATGTATCTTCTTTATCATTCTCTGGATTTGTGTTGGGGGGGAAATAGATATTATGTAGCTTATCCCAGAGTTCTTTAGCTAATGAACATTTTCACACTTTGTCTTTTACTGAATCAGGTAATCCTTCCATGACGAAATCCATTGCTATTTTGTTGTTCTTATTTAAATACTTCTTAGTTGTATTATTTGGTTTCTTTAAACCATTATATCATGTAACAATTGAATACCAAATATCATATATGTGTGCCTGCAAAAATGTTTTCATTCTTCTACTCCATATCTCATAGTCCATACCATTCCAACCATTGAACATTGGTAGTCCATTCATATTTCACTCCATGAGCTACCTTCCAATGGTTAAACTATTTCCTTGAAGGAACCTACTCTAATACAATTTGTTGGAATACTAAGAGGGGGGGTGAATCATTATGATCACTTTATACCACTTTTAACCACAATATATATTCTTTCACTTTATCAACAATGTTCAACATTTTATCATCAATGTATCATCTATGATTGCATTCAATAT
>JASDQU010185972.1:682-17211 GCA_032191745.1 Picea mariana | reverse complement strand
AGTCAGATCCTATCATAAGGGAAGTCGTTAAGCACCTTAGGTCAAGGAAAGTTGTTCAAACAAAAGTCGCATCAGTAAGTGCATCAACCATCATCGGCTCATCATGAAGGCTGGGGAATTGAAAAATCAAGGTGATTGTACCACACACCCTCTGCAACTCCTATCGGCTGCATATTACACTTCCAGATCATACCTGTCACGCAGATGTGACACCGAAATTTTTTAGTTTTCTTCAAAACATCTCGTCTCCAGGAATTCAGTGTTCCCTATCACGTTTCGAGTCACTGCCTACTCTCTTATAAATTCTGGATGTTCTGCATGTGTTCTACCTACCAGCCGATCTTATGCACTGCTAGTAATTTGTCTTGTGAGCCCAGTCTGATCAAATTCTTCTCTTTGGGCCCTTGTCAAGTCCCCCACGCATGAGGCAGATACGCTATCACACCATGGGAACTCCTCAAAATACAAGGCAGCAAAAGTGCCAGACTTGAGCCCCAAAATGCCTGGGACTCATTCTTATTTGTAGTGGGTATTCCTGAGGCTTCAAAGGAAGGATCCTACCCTCACGTGAAAATGATGGTATTGCCCCATGCAGAGACCGAAGTGGAAGAAGTTACGCCAGAAGGGAAAAGGTTGGAAACCACTCTTCCTCAACAATAGATACCCCAAAGGAGAGGAAGGCCCAGGAATAATAAGGAATTTGGGGAAATCCAAATACCGATTGAGTCATGCACAAGATCAGCCATCGAGGAATTACTTATGCACACTATTCGGCTAGAGCCTGTCAAAACAGCAAGTCAGGGAAGTAGGAGCAGAACGAGGAGGATATATGCCTTGGGTTATAACGTTTAAGTGCTAAATAAGAAGCTGGAACAAGCACAACTCTCCATTTTGGATCTTTACCAGGAAAATAGAGAACTAAGATGGCAATTAGTGGCAACGACCCTTGAGGTGTCAGCACCACAAGGTCGTGAAGGGAACGTAACCTGGCTCAAGGGACAGCTTCGGGAAGCAAAAGATACGATCATGCAGTTGCATGAAGCACAAAGGGTGTTGGAAGAATAGAAAATGACAACATATTAGGGTGCACAAAGCAATCGGGGAGAAATTCCGCGCACAGAAGAGGCATGATTGATGAACTCTATTTTGTATTCTCAGACGTGACACACAATTTTGATAGTTTTGTTTTTTTGTGAAAGTTTTCATGTTCTTAATGTAAAATGGTTTGGTTGGCCCAAAAGGTGTAGACAATGTCTCCTGTATGTAACCTAAGATCAATGAAAATCTAATATAAGTCTTGAAACTTTGACGAAAGGATTCTGGTTGTAGCAGTTGAATGCATCATTTCTTCTCTTTGTGTGTGCATCTACAATGTTCTTTGTCCAAAATTTTCTTGTAAGTTAGCCTTGATTTTATAATTAGTGGTGCTTTGAGTTACTTTGTGTTTTTATTGATATCCTTCTGTGAAAAACCTATGACACCGATCGATTTCATCGTACGGCGCTGTTGTGGCGCCACTGAATTGGGATACATGGCACTGAAGACCGGGAACTTAGCTTGTGGGTATTGGTCGGACTCAGGACTTTGTTCAAGTTGTGCACTCTAAGATAAACTTGGGACTCCCTATGGTGAGAAGTTATGGGGGATCAGCCTTCGGAGATAAACCTATTGTGTAGTTTCTTTATGGGTTATCGTCCTTGAAAACCCCCGATGCCGAAAACATTTCAGAATTCGGCGATCGGTGATATCATTTCTTTCTTCATCCAATGCTTACTATTTTCTCCCTTTATCAACGCCTAAGGGAATTGGTTGTTGGTGATATCCTTGCGTGATGCTTGTGACAAAAGAGCAACCTCTGTTTGTCGATGCCGAAAAATTGGTCCTCGGCAACCTCGGTTCTCTCGAGTGATTTTCTTTCATCTTTAATTCTTTTCGATGCTGAATTTTTTGAGTGTGTCGGGGGAAATGTTTTCATTGTCGATTCTTTAATTAAATGTTAATATTTTAAGTTATGGGTTTTCACATGTTCAAACAAACTTTGAGAGACTTAAAAGAGAAACAAAACTATAAGTAAGGTCAACATTTTCATACTGAAGTCCAATCAGATAGTGCAAAAGATCAAGTGGTACCCAAAAAGTAAAATTTGACATGGAATTTTTAGGGTGTGTTGAGTGCTCAACAAATGGCGACGTACTGGGCGAAAGAAGAATCTTTGTTCTTCCTTCAGACTCAGCTGATGTGAAAGCTGATGGAGAACTTAACAGGCTTTAAATCAGAGCCTCTTTTACCCTTTCATTTGAAATTCTCTGGTTGATGCTTTCGGGTCTACCTGTGGGGTTTTTAACCTTTATTACTCTTTGTTTCCTGTAACCTTGACTCATGCCCTCTTCTACAAAAGTCTAATAAATTATTCACTAGAATGGAGCCTTTAGTTACCTTTACTCACTTACTACGATGTTGCTCCACTGCCAGCGAGCATCTATAGCCTCGACGGAGTCACCCCGACATCATAGACCTTGCTCCACTTCCAGTGAGCATCCATAGCCCCGACGGAGTTATCTGCATACCCTCTCCTACTGTTCACTCATTTAATAAAATCAGTTTTATTTAGGCAAAATTCCCCGAATGAGTGGGAGAGGATGACGTCTATTTATTTTTCAAAGTGAGATAGTTAAGGTGAATTCGTTGATGAAACTTGCCCCGTTGGTCTCACTATATTCCTACTCTAAACGTCGATGATAAGCTCCTCCTCTGCTATGAGGGCCTTCTGGACAACATCATGTAAGGTTTATGGCATCATAATCCTAACCTTTGCACGAATGCTGACATTAAGGCCAAACAAGAACCTGTTGACCTTAACTTTCTCAGTATTCAGGTGTGGAGCATACCAAAGTAGATCCATAAAACAAGCCTCCTACTTGGGCACCATACGGCCGCCTTGTCTCAAGGAGTTGAACTCATTGAGTTGACGCTCAATGAATTCCTCAGATAGATACGTCTCTCAGAACCTTTCCTCGAACAATTCCCATGACATCTCTTTGACGACCATGTTCAATTGTGGCAGGAGCGACTTTCACCATATAAGAGCACTCCCCTTCAGTTGAAATACCTCCATGTGGACCTTCATGTTGGAGGTATAGTCGAGAAGTTCAAAGCACATCACCATATTCTCCAACCATGCCTCGGCGGCTGCACCGTCTGTGGAACCAAAGAACTAGGCAAATTTGACCTTCTCAAGTTCATGGTGAATGCTACCAGTACCAACGAGAGCGTGTGGTGGACCCTTAGGGGTGTCGGTGCCCTGGCCTCATCTCTATCCAAACGGTTGATCAGTGCTTCAGGTATCCACTGAAATGACCTAATCATCCCAACCACATCACCCACTGCTATTTTTTCCTTCCTGACAACTTGTTCGTCTCCCTAGGGGTTAGAACCCTTAGGCATGGATGCTACTAGGGGCATCGCACCTCCTCCCCTAGCACCCCGTCGTCTGCCTCTGCGACGTCCTCTAACCATTATTACCTGCATGAATATGCATCAATTAAATTAGTGACAATATAATCAAATATATAAACAAAGGAATCCGTAGTGATCCCCAATCGCGGGTCGAACCCACTCTGATACCATATGTAACAACCCCCATCGTTACGACTACAGGTGACGCAAAGCATGTGCAATTTTTTTTTTTTAATCAATAACCAATCAATTAATAATCAATAAACCTTAAGATGAAGACAGTGTTAAGTTGTGTTTGATCAATTTTCAACTGAAATATTAAATGAATGGCTTATATATATGTATCTTCATTTTCAGGAGTTTTAGAAATATATTAATGGAAGGGTACAATTTATATTCACGACTCATATAATTCATTTCAATTTTCTAATAAAATATCCATAACAAGTAATCATTATAATATATAATATTTTAATCATATACATATAATCATAAAAATAATCTTTATAATTTCCTTCAATCAAATAAGGAAGTTTTCCTTTATTACTTGGGGTTTATGATGAACTTAAACTAACTCTATAATGCTAGAAAAGACAATAAACTTTATCTTAATTTCGAGGTATTTAACTGTTCAATTGATCCAGATTTTATGAGCATAACAAAATGACTACAGATTATTACCAGATGCTTAACACACAATAACAGAGATACAGTAAAACTGGTTTTCTATTCAATAAGGAAATAAGTTGAAACTGTAAAATGCAGCGGAAAACAAGCTTGTTGGAATGGTGGTGGCTTATCTCTGAGAAGAGATGTGACGGTTGTGCTCATTCACAAGAAGATGATTACAATGAGGCTCTCAAGGCATTTTTAAAATAAACAGGAGTTTCAAAAACCCTAAATATCCAAAAACCTAACCCTAGGAGATGAAGCGCCAAAAGTCATGTGGGCCCCGTTTGGGTAAGTCAATACATCAACTTCCTGGGGTCATAACTTTTGCATACAATATTTGTTTTAGGCGTATGATAGCCCGTTGGAAAGATCTATCCGAGGACTACAACAATTGATGAAATGTTTCCACTACAACATATCCCAAAAAATTTCATTTAGGGCCTCAAAATGGCTCCAGAAGTTCAGGACCCGAAAAAGTACTAAAAATAGTAAATTATCAAAATTCCTAGAAAGTTGTTTTGAGCCAGCTGGAAAAGGTGGGTGGCCACCAATATCCACCTGGATCAATACTCCATCCTTAGGAAGAAATGGTCTCCATTGTGTTGAGTCCCCCCATCAAATGAGGAAATTTCTGCTGAATTTGGCCACGGGTGAGCCACTTGCCTTGGTGCAAGAGTTGCCCTGCTTTGACGACTCAATAAAGTTGGATCCTTTGTTGTCGAGTTCCCTTGAACTGTGTGTCCACAATCTGATCAATGGATGCCTGCTGTATGCATTCAGGGTTGAGATCTGTTGGTGTCAACTGTTCTGCTACGTCTGAGATGTCCAATAATGGTAGGAAACAAGGTCGAAGGAGGTCCACGTTAAACACTGGGTGCAAGCCAAGGAAAGGAGGAATGTTGAGCACAAAAGCATTATCCCCCACAACCTTGGTGATGGTATACAACCCATAACAGATTACGCGAAGCTTTCTATGGGGTCCTGTAAGGCGTTCTTTCTACAATTGAAACCAAACTTTGTCACCCACCTGAAACTTATGTGGAACCCGATGTTGATCATGGCACTACTTGTACTTGTCATTGAACTTTTGTAGGATATCCTGAACCTATTGGTGGATGTGTTGGATCCTCTCAATGAACTGGGTGGCTTTGTTAGCCTCAGTTGGAGTAGGAGAGGATTCAATTGAGGTGACCACAAGGGGAAGTGCAACATCTATGGGACCCAATGGTTGGAATCCCAACCCCACTTGAAAGGGGCTATGGCTGGTTGAGCTATGTAGGGCTCGGTTGTATCTATTTTGGACATAGGGAAGACTCTCATCCCATGTGCGAGGGTGCTTGGAATTATACATGCGCAGGATATGCACAATCATTCGATTTACGACCTCGGTTTGGCCATCTGTCTGGGGGTGGAAAGCCATGGATTTGGTGAGCTTGGTGTCTAGCAATGACCAGAGGCTCGACCAGAATGTGATAAGAAATCGACTATCCCGATTTGAGATAATGGTTTGTGGGATTCCAAAAGGTACCCAGACTTGTTCAAAGAAGAGATTGGTAGTGGCGTCTATTGTGATGCTCTTCTTGCAAGCAACCATAATCGCCATCTTAGAAAAGCGATCGACAACCACAAAAACACAGTCATTTCCCTGCTTGTTGGGCTGGAGTCCCGACATGTAGTCCATTGAGATGGATTCCCATGGTCTGTCAAGAGTAGGAAGAGGGGTGTACAGGCCCTATTTCTTAGTGGTTGGTTTGGCAATAGTGTAGATAGTGCAAGACCTGATATACTTGCTGACCTCTTGTCGAAGTTTCGGCCAGTAGAAATGTTTTTGTTGCATTGCCACTATCTTTTCGATGCGGAAGTGTCTTGCCACCTGGCTGTAGTGGGCTTCCCATATCATCTTCGCTCGCTCACTTGAGGGAACACATATATGGCCCAGACGACACAACAACCCATCTTGAAGATGAAAGTTATCGACAACTGCCTTTGCACCCAACATTTGGTAGGTGGTGGCAAAGTTCGAGTCTATCTCATAGAGTTGGGGCCATCCAGAGGTCTCATGGCCACAGGAGTCTAGCACTGTGGTGAGTGCCACAACTGGTGGTCTGCTGAGGAAATCAACGACGCGGTTGGTGCTTCCTATTTTATACTTGATGTTGAGGTGGAATTGCTGCAAGTATGTGGACCACTTTTGATGGCGGTCATTATGCAATTTTTCTTGTGTCTACATGAACCGTAGTGGCTTATGATCAGAGTGGATGATTGTCTCCCTCCCAATATTGTAATGTCTCCACTAGCGGAAGGCTTGCACAATGGAGTACATTTCTTTGTTGTAAGTAGGGTACTCGTGGACAACATCTAGTGTCACACTATGATAGGCCACGGGGTGGTCGTGCTGCATGAGAATGGCACCCACAACATAGTTTGAAGCATCAATCTCAATCTCAAAGGGTTGTTGTAGGTCTGGTAGTGAAAGTACTGGGGCTAAGCACAAGCACTGCTTCAAATCATCGAACGCTTGTTTTTGGGGCAAGCCCCATGCAAATTTTTCCTTACCACCACCCCTAGTTCTTTGGCTGAGGGCCCATGCAATATGGGAGAATCCCAACACAAACCTACGGTAGAAATTGGCAAGGCCCAAGAAGCTCCAAAGCTCAGTGAGTGTGGTTGGGGCTGGCCATTTACGGATGACTTGGATCTTGGCTGAATCCACATGTATGCCATGTTGATCAATGATGTAGCCTAGGTAATGTACCCTTCCCATGCCAAAGGATCATTTTTCCAAGTTGGCGTATAGATTATGCTGTCGCAGGGTGTGCAAAACCTGCTGAATATGCTGCAAGTGTTCCACCCAAGTCTTTCTGTAAATGATAATATCATCAAGATACACCACTACAAAAGTATTGGTGAATGGTCACAGGATATTGTCCATCATCCTCATGAAAGTGGCTGGAGCGTTTATCAGACCAAAGGGCATGACCAACCATTCAAAAAGGCCTTCCTTTGACTTGAAGGCGGTCTTCCATACATCTATATATTCTATCGAGACCTGGTGGTAGACAGACTTCAGATCAATCTTACTGAAGTATTTGGCCCCCATGATTTGATCAAGGAGGTCGTCGATTCGGGGAATCGGGTATCATTTTCTAATTGTGATTTTATTCAGAGCCCGATAATCAATGCAAAGTTGCCAGGTTCCATCTTTCTTCTGTACCAGCATGATTGGGCTCCTGCAAGGTGATGAGCTAGGACGGATGTGCCCCTTGTGGAGAAATTCATGGATCTGTCACTTGATCTCCTCATTCTCTAACAAAGAGTGGCAATAGACTGGCCCATTGGGCAGTGGTGTGCCAGGGGTCAGATAGATGGGGTGCTTGACCTGGTAGTGCAGAGGTACCCCAGTAGGTGAGGAGAATATATCTGAGTATTCTTCCATGACCTTATCTACTTTCTTATGCTGTGTGGAGAGGTCAGTTGTAGAGACCTTGGATGTGGCTGTGATTTTTCTCTCATTCTGAGAGAGAATCACGAAGAAGAAAAACTTCCCCGTCTGAGAGATGACCTTCCTACATTTCTTAGCAGAGATCAAGGAAATAGCGCTAGGTGGGATAGCCTTGGGTATCCAGTACAATTTCCTATTCAAAGTAATAATAACACTATGAGGCCTAGACTCATATACAACATGGCGTTTCCATAAATAAGGTTGTCCCAAAAGAACATCATAAACTTTGAGAGGAGCAACATCACACAATACCTCATATTTGAAGGGCTTGATTCCATATGATAGTCGATACTGTTGGCTGATACGGAGATCACTTCCTTGGCGGAGCCATCCAACGGTGTAGGGTTGTGGGTGCGGCGTTGTCGTCAGGGCCAACCACTTGATGACCTCTGCTGAGATGAGGTTCTTTTGGATACCACTATCAACGATGAAGTGCAGTGGGGTGCCTTTTACCCACATCTGTGAATGTAAGAGGCGCTCTCTTTCTTCTGGCTCATCCAGTTCACCATGCTGGAGCTTGGTGATAGCAACGGTGGCACTAGGTTCCGCATCAATGATCCATCTTCCCCTTTCTGGTTCTGACTCAGAGTCAGAACCCACATCTGATTCAGAGGCTTTCACTTCGGCCACCAACATCTGCTTTGAGCGACATTCAGCAGTGTTATTCCAAGGGCTCTTATGGAAGTCGCACCACTTCCCAGTATCTTTCTTTGTCTTTTGGGTGTCCCTCTTTGCTTGCGGCTTGGACTGGTTGTCCTGATACTGTCCATATTTGCTCTGTTCTTTTTTTTGTGGGTTGGGACCACCCTTTCCTGGCTTTTGTTGTGAGGGGTTCCCCGTCCCAAATTGTCACGTCTTTTGTTTGAGCTTCTGCTCGATTTTGACAGCATATCGGTAGGTCGCGCCCAAGGATGATATGTCCAGAAATTCCATTTCAGTCTGGATGTATCTATGCAGATCACCACGATACTTGAGCAACAGGGTAGTATTGTTCCTTAATAGCATCCCTAAAGGATACCCAAGTGGTTGTGACTGTAAATAATGAGGGTTCCTCTGTTTCCTTTTTCTCACAGAAAGTTTCCCAACAATCTTTGACATAGGGAATGCCTTTGAGGAGCGCAAAAGTAATCTTTTCTCTATTCGAAAAGTTATGGACACAGAAATACCCTTCTATTAGATTCAACCACTTGTCTATAGCATCTGTGTATATCTGACCTTCAAATATAGGAATATCAAATTTTACTTGTACCTTGAAGGGGGCAGTGCCTCCGCTCGAAGAAGATGCGTCGCCTATTGGTAGTCGTCGAAGGATTTGCGCGAAATTATCCATCATCTCATTCCTCTGTTGTGTGAGGGATTCCTCAATAAACAGTTTGAAAGGATCTTCTGTCCCATCATCTTTCTTTTCTCCTTCCATGAGAGGTCTCTTCGATGTGCGAGAGATTTTTTCCTTAAGAGAAACAAGCTCGAGACCCAAATCTTTGTACTCCAACCTCGTTAGGGACATGCATTAAGACGACAAGGAGCAGACCGCTCTGATACCACTGATCCAGATTTTATGAGCAGAATGAAATGACTATAGATTATTACCAAATGATTAACACAGAATAACAGAGATACAGTAAAACCAGTTTTCTATTCAATAAGGAAATAAGATGAAACTGTAAAATGCAGCGGAAAACAAGCTTGCTGGAATGGTGGCGGCTTATCTCTGAGAAGAGATGTGACGACTGCACTCATTTGCAAGAAGATGATTACAATGAGGCTCTCAAGGCCTTTTTACAATAAACAGGAGTTTCAAAAACCCTAAACATCCAAAAACCTAACCCTAGGAGATGAAGCGCCAAAAGTCATGTGGGCCCTGTTTGGGTAAGTCAGTACATCAACTTCTCGGGGTCGTAACTTTTGCATACGATCTCCGTTTTAGGCGTATGATAGCCCGTTGGAAATATATATCCGAGGACTACAATAGTTGATGAAATTTTTTCACCACAACATACCACAAAAAATGTCGTTTAGGGCCTCAAAACAGCTCTGGAAGTTTAGGACCCGAAAAACTGCTAAAAATAGTAAATTATCAAAGTTGCTAGAAAGTTGTTTTGAGCCAACTTTAAAAGGTGGGTGGCCACCGATATCCACCTGGATCATCAATTCACAAAATTATATGTAAACCTATGATTTATATTGGTTAAGATAATGGACATCATCTAATAAAAGTCAAAATGGTGGAAATTTGATATGAGAAATTAAGATTGGAAATTCATCAAGATTGAAATGAGGTACGAAATTCAATTCTCCTTAAATTTTTTATTTTTTTTCAAACAAATAAATATTTGAATCGAACTCTTACCATTTTAAAATAAATAAATATTCAAATTACTAACTCTCGAGCGAACCACAAGAGCATAAGTAAATTACCTGTGATAGAATATCTAAATCCAATCATCATTAGTGAATTTCTACAGTCAGGTTCATTAAGTTCAAGCATCGTTATCAAGTGCCTCAAGTCTCTGTAATTAGTATCATTTGTGTCAGCTCTACTATATTTATCCTTTATTATGCTAATCCTTTAAGGATATGTAAGAGGAAGTCAAAGTTGATTTCATATCTATTAACAATCCCATAATGATAACAAATCTTCTTAAAGTGCAACATAAGGAAATTAATACTAGATTACAACTCAAGGGTAGAGCCCCATAAGGATCATAATTCTTCATGAGCAAAAACTTAAGTTTCAATATTATTCTTAGTATCCTTTTTAGGAATTATAGAAATCAATCATAACTATTAGATAATTAAGAATGCATCTGCCTTGTATATCCATTCAGGATCTAAGAGTATTAACATGATAAGTAGTATAATAAAATCTCATACCAATTGTCCTATCCATGCATAACACCATAAGAGATCATATCACATCATCAATAGGTAAAGTCTCACTCTACTATGCATATCTCATTAAAGAATTAAAGAAGATTATAAATAGAAATATGTAAATACTATTAAGTCACCTTGCATATCTAAATAAAATACAACCCGACTACAATGTGATTTTAATCAAGGCGAATTCACACTGGCTGGTATAAAGGACTAAAATAAATGTGATTTTAAATAAGGAGAATCAAGTGATTGGTATGCAATTTAAACAGGGTGATTTTAATCCAATCGAATTCACACTGACTGGTGTAAAGCACCGATATAAAAGTGATTTTAGTTAAGGCGAATCAAGTGACGGGTATAACATTTACACATGGTGATTTTAATCCAGGCGAGTTTAATCCAGGCGATTTTAATCCGAGGGAGGACACATAGAATATTCACAATAGAAAACACAGAGATAAGTTTGTTTAAATGCATAGATGAATAGAAATCACAAAGTTCTTCTGATTTTGTTTAAGTGCAGAGATAAATTGAACGCAGAGATAAATTGAACGCGAATATAAATTGAATGCAAATATAAATGGAACGTAGAGATAAATTTGTTAAGTGAAAAGATAAATTGAATGCAGATATAAATTGAATGCAAATATAAAATAAGCAAAAAGATAAATTTGTTAAGTGCAGAGATAAATTGAACACAGATATAAATTGAACGCAAATATAAATCAAATGCAGAGATAAATTTGCTAAGTGTGGAGATAAATTCAATGTAGAGATAAGTTTGTTTAAGCACAGAGAATCATGCCCAAATCGTTGGGTGGGTACTGTGTGAATGCTGGGTGAAATCGTTGAGTCAATACTGGGTAAATCGCCCAGAAAATTGTGGTGTAAAATGTTGTGTAATATGCCAAGAAAATTGCCCAGGGGCGCTACCTTTGTTGCGAAAATCACCAAGTAATTCGTTGTCCATTAAAAAGAAAATTGTAGAGATAAATTCTGGGAAGGAATTCGCCAAGAAAAAAAACACAACCAAATATTTTACCACTCCGACGAAGGGATCTTGCCAAGAGAGAATCAAGGAAAACGAAACTATGTAGAGGAAATTAAGGGATAGATAGTTGGGAGAAAATCACAACAAACATGGTGGAATAAAGCAACCAGAATCGTAGAGGAAAAGGGAAGTATTTTTGTTGTACATAAAGGAATTTGTTGGGCATAAAATTTATCCTTCACTTATTATCCATGCATAGGAAAGCAGGGAATTTGAATATATATATTTAACACCAGAGTGAAAGACAGGAAATTCAGTTCCTAACTCACTACTCAGGCACTGTTGGCCCTTGGTTATGGAAGGAAGTGAATATTATGGAAGAAAAGGTGAAACGCGAACTGCATGAAAATAAGGTTGACTGAGATCAGGTCGAAGTGGTTAAAGAAGCAGAAAAGATGGAGCAAAGTCTGAGAGAGAAATTCGTTGGATGAGGAGATCAAGGAAGACAGATTAGCAAGGAAGATGGATTGTGGACAAGTCAGCAAGTAGAAAAAGGCATTGGTATATGTTTTGGAGAACCTCGCAGGGAAGGAAGGAAAGACAGGCTAGCGAAGCCCTGAAAATGCGAGTCAAGTTGACCTAGGGTTTTAGACACCTAAGGTTTTGGTATCTAGGGTTTTGGACACCTAGGTTTCGGCCTAAGGCTATCGATGAGATATTGTAATGTATAAATAAATGTCAAGAGGACCTAGAATGGGTTAGAGAGAGAGACAAGGAGAGATTATGTATGATGATTGATTGTTGTTGTTATTGAAAGAGAATTTTTTGTTGTAAGAGCTTCAGTTGGGTGTGAAGATCAATCCCTGCAGTTGGGTGCGTAGGGAAGGGAGATAGAGATAAGATAGAAGAGAGAAAGATAGATATCTGCAAGATAAGAGCGCAAATAGAAGGGTAAGCTTTCACCGAATATATTATAAAGCATAATTCTATGGACATAGCTCTAGGGAGAGGGTGAACCATGTATATCCTATTCTTGTGTGTGATTTATGTTGTGTTCTTTACTATATTACTGCGATGATGCATTAGTATGTTAGATCTGATATATAATTGTGAGAAGTAGGTTTATGCTTGGAAAGAATAATCTGATCTATGTGTGTGGTTTCCTTGATTCCACTTGCATTTCCTTTGGTTGTACACACATGTTTCCTACAAACCCCCTACTGCTACTTCAGGTGAGACTGCATCTGCTTCGCAGGTGTTGCCTAAAGGGCCAGTAGTTAGGGCTTGTTGGTGCGCTATTAGAGCTGAACCTTGGGTCTGCCCTTGTGCCAACAAATGGTTTCGTTGTCAGGACTGGTATATTCTTGAGGGAATGTCAAGGTGGTTTCCATCAAAGACAGAGATTCAGTAGTGGATAGAAGAACAAGAGAAGGACTTCGCGGAAGCTCAGAATAAGAACCCTAATATTAGCGCAGAAAACTGGTTGGGAAGGTATATCTTTACTGATATACATGATATTTTCTTTGGAGGGATTCATAAGGAGTAATACGAGTGGTTGGCCAGATTAGAAGATACCCATTTTGAGATCAGATCTAGACCGCCTGTGGTTTGGACGTTGGCGCTAATCAAGAAGGTCAAGAGAGTTGATAACGTCATATCGAGAATAGTATATCACTAGTTTGATAGTACCATCGGAGGGTATATCACAGAGTTTTCTATTGATAGGGTAGAATCATATAGCCAAGCAGAGAGATATTTCTTTAAGGGACCTAGAGGAAACTTTTTACACTTCTTAAAGTTGAAGATCACGATGTTATTGCATGAGAAGAACATCTTGAAGATACAGTAGTAGGTCAGACTGAAAAATCTAATGTTCAAGAATTCAGACAGCGACAGCGACACAGAGGTCGGACACACGCGCAGTCAGATGAACTTCAGAGAAGTTCCTCTGGTGAACTTGTTTAAGCATAATAACAAACCAACATAGGAAGAAGGGTTCTACAGTGGAAAAGAAGAAGAGTTGTTGAACGAGGAAAATTCAGAGTCTGCTAGGGAAAAATAAGAGAAGACTGAAGAACCTTGCTGAGAAGAGTCATAAACTTCAGGGACTGCGTAGACTGTTGAAGTAAGTGTTATTACACCCCCTATTGTTTTAACAACATTAAGTAATCAGAGTAACCTAAGTTATCAGAGAACTGGTACAAGTGGTTCAGTGCACACTCAGTCAGGAAACCTAGGAAGATCTATGGAAGATGAGATGAGGTTACCCACCTTTAGAGGAGATGGATCTGAAGATCCTGACTAGCAATGGTTTCTATGTGAAGTTGTATGGAGTATTAATAATGTCACCGACGAAGCTGTTAAATGAGATCAGTTTAATACTACCCTGAGAGATCGCACACTGAGACCTGGCCACTGATGGGAAAACCTAAGTTGATATATTCCCCCATCAGGCTTAGGATGGCCAATCAACAGGTTGTGAGCCCCTTCAGAATACTGGAACATGTCCCTGTGGACATCGATGGGGTCAAAACATTTGTGGACTTCTAGGCGATTGATATAGTCGATGATAGTTGTCCTTATCTCGCGTTGTTAGGAATTGATTGGGATTTCAACAATTCTATGTTGTTGACTTGAAGAAAAGAAGAATGACATTTGAAGGTGATGGCCTTAGTGTCATCGCACCTTTAGATCATGATGAAGGTCCCAGATACACATAGCCCATCAGAGAAGAATATTGTGCATATATGTTGGAGAATATATACAAATTGATAGCAAGACAGCGGGATTACATTAATCCTACAATAGATGGGAATTTAAGATGGAAAAGTGACAACGCATGTTCATATGACTCAGAAGAACCACTGGAGTGTTGGCATGTTTTACAGGCAACGTATGCTTGTCATTGATGGCAAGTACAGCAGCGATGATGGCATGGAAATATCAGAAGCGTAAACTCCATTTCGAAGTTTCAGATACCGGGAGTTGGAGGAGTCAAGAGTCGAGACTCTTCATCACAGGAGTCCTGAACTTGCGAAATGCGAAATGCTGAAATCCCAAAATAGGCACATCAACAAAGACTCCATTTCGGAGTACCAAGAGTTGGAGGTGTCAAGGAAACTCATGGCATGAAATCGTGAAATGTGAAACCACTCCACTTCAAAGTTTCGGATATCAGGAGTTGGAGAAGTCAAGAGTCAAGACTCTTCATCACAGGAGTCCCGAAGTTGCGAAATGTGAAATGCCGAAACCCTAAAACAGGCACATCAACAAAGACTCCAGTTTTGGATACCAGGAGTTAGAGGTGTATTAGAAGCTAAACTTTGTTTCGGATATCGGGAGTTTGAAGTGTCGAAACACTTCACCATAGGAATGTCGAAATGCGAAAAACACCTTTTGGTGCAAGTTTCAGATACCTGGAGTTGGAAGTGTCGAAACACTTCACCATAGGAATGCCGAAATACGAAAAACACCTTTTGGTGTAGGTTTCGGATACCAAGAGTTGGAAGTGTCAAAACACTTCACCACAAGAATGCCAAAATGCCGGAATGCTGAAATGCAAAAAACACCTTTTGGTGCAAGTTTCGGATACCGAGAGTTGGAAGTGTCGAGATACTTCTCCACAAGAATGTCGAAATGTAGGAATGCCGAAATGAGAAATGGCCAAAGCACTTTATGGATAAACACTTGGTCACAACTGTGGGCATGTGAAGGAAGGAGATTGCAAGTTGCAAGGCTCCATTTCATGATCGGGAGTTGGAAGAGTCAGAGTGACTCGCAACAAATTCGCGAAATGCGAAATTGCGAAATGCAGTTTCGAATCAGCCTATGGTCACAACCAGTGGTCACATCTGTGGAAGATGGAGAAAGGAGCTAGTGCAACCAAGCTCCATTTTAGAGATCACAACATGGAGTGTCAAGATATCTCATCACAAGAATTGTCGAAATGCTGAAATGCGAAATGGAGAAATCAACGCGAGACCCTGTGCTTGTAATCCAACAGTGTTGGATGCTTGGAAAGCTGATCGAAGGGCTATTGTTTCTCTTCACAGTTAATCGATCAGTTACGATTCAGTTGCTGATGTGTTTTATTGGAGGTTCACAGTGTAACTGCTAGAAACGACTGATGGTTTCTACGAGAGGAGCTGAAGAGTCTCAAGGTATCTGCCAGTAGAATGAAGACTGTTCATAGAGGCGATTGACAGATGGAAGAGCGTTGAAGCCTATAACTTCAACAAAGAGAATGAGCTCGACTATGATAGAGAAGATGAAGAGTGTTAACTGCTGGAGAGGATAAGGAATCTTGGCATAACACCTAGTGATGATGGATGCATGGGTTCAACCACTAGAGAATATGAAGAGTTGCATGATGATCAGGCAAAGAACTCAACATGAAGAGAAGAGGTAGAATCGAGAGTGGGTGATGATCGATGGTGTGAAGCGGTGGCAAGGTGGAGTGGCAGTGCATATCCCGATGTGGAGAACAATGGAACTGGGAGAGCATGCAGAAGAATTGCGCATATAGAATGCACAAGGTGCAGAGAGAATAGGGGAAGGTGGAACAAAGAAGAGATGGGGAGTTGTTGAGAGCGATTCAGAGGTGTAGAAGGAGGCAGAGTGCCACAGCGGAAATGGACAGAAGAGGAATGGTGCATAGAAGGGAGATGGCACGCAGAGCATAAAGCGCAGCAGAAGCAAACAACAGAGATAGTAAAAGAAGGCTGAGGTGCACTTGTAGAGAAAAGAAGAAGATCATAAAGTGCAAGAAGATGCAGGCAGAGAGACATTGATACAGGAGAGCAGAGAAACATAGCAGAATAGTGACAAGCCTGGTAAGCCAATGACAACTATTCAATCACTGTAATAAGTTTCAGTAGAAAATATTTATATTTCAGGGTGGCAGGGAGGTGCTAGGGAGGACTATTGTCCTCAGAGGTTCAAGTGGGTGCTTGAACACAGGGAGTTGTAGATTCCATCTGGTTGTAGCCAGAGAAACTAGGGTGGCAGGGTGGTGCAAGGGAGAACTGT
>JASDQU010185971.1:0-12473 GCA_032191745.1 Picea mariana | reverse complement strand
TGTCAATACCTCACAAGACTGGTTGATTCTCCAAATCTCCTTGGCTATCCTAAGGGTGGCCCATATGGCCTCTCATTGGAGAATGACTACCGATGCTGCCAAATTTTACAGTCCCTCTTAGCGAGGGAGTCATTCTCAGCCACACCAAGCTTGCCTCTTAGCTGCACAAACTGTCTCAATGGCAATGGCTTGGTTAGAATATCAACTACCTGCTCGCTCATGTCTATGTACTGTAGCTTTACAATTTTTCTCTGGACCAAGTCTCAGATGTAGTGGTACTTCATGTCAATATGTTTTGACCTGTCGTGAAATACCGGGTTCTCTATCAGTTTTATGCAACTTTGATTATCACAGTGAACCACCGTCGTCTCGAGCTTGTCACCAAACAACCTAGAAACCAATTTTATGAGCCATACTGCTTCCTTGCTAGCATCACTTGCTGCAATGTACTCAACCTTTGTTGTACTCTGTGCAATGGATCCATGTTTCCT
Source organism: Picea mariana (assembly GCA_032191745.1). NCBI lineage: Eukaryota > Viridiplantae > Streptophyta > Pinopsida > Pinales > Pinaceae > Picea > Picea mariana. The sequence continues at coordinate 11,982 of JASDQU010185971.1, read as the reverse complement.
TCTTGACCAAGAGATCATAGCGGATCCTAAACTGAAGTAGTATCCGGAAGTACTTTTTCGGTCCACTAAACTTAAGCAGTATCCAGAAGTACTTTTTCGGTCCATTGGGCTTCTTGCCCAGTCAGCATCTGCATACCCATGCAAAAATAAACCACCATTGGATGTATATCTCAGACCATAGGTAATGGTCCCTCTGAGATATCTCAAGATGTGCTTTGCTGCCACCCAGTGTCTCTGTCTCGGTTCAGCCGTGAACTAACTCATTGCAATCACTGCATAGCATATATTTGGCCTGCTATGGATCATATACATCAATGATCCAATCAACTGCCTATACATGGTGGGATCCACCAAATCTGAACCTGTATTAGAATCATGCATTTTCCTCAAGTTGGTAATCATCAAAGTAGACATGGATTTACAATCCATCATACCAAACCTTTTTAACACATCCATTGTGAATTAACCTTGTGCCAAAATATCTCACCCTGTCTTTACCACACTTCCAATCCTAGGAAGTAATGCATAAAGCCTAAGTCTTTCATCTCGAATTCTCAGATTAGCTCCCTCTTACACCAGGATATTAGCCCTTCATCTCCTGTTAGAAAGAGATCATCAACATACAGGATCAGTATAACATGTTGGTTCCATCTTACCTTGAAGTACAGGTTCATATCATCACTTTTTTTAAATCCTAGGCTTTTAAGAAAGCCATCAATCCTTTCATACCAAACTCTGGGAGCCTACTTAAGACCATACAAGGCCTTCCTTAGCTTGCATACATGAGTGTCTTTGTTATGCAGTACAAAATCATCTGGTTGTTCCACAAAGGCCTCATGTTCAATCTTTCCTTTCAAGAACGTTGTTTTTACATCCATCTGATGTAGCTTCCAACCAAGAACTGAAGCTAATGAAATAATAACTCGAATGGAGGTATACCTGGCTACAGGGGCAAAAGTCTTGTCGATGTCAATTCCTTCTTTCTGAGTGAACCCTCTGGCCACAAATCGTGCTTTGAATTTTTCCACACTCACATCGGTTGCATGTTTGATCTTATAGATCCATTTGGAAGAGACCATTGATTTGTCTTTTGGCCTCGGCACAATGTCCCAGACATTGTTCTTTAGAATTGACTTGTATTCCTCAAGCATGGAATCCTTCCATGTAATTTATCTGCTTCTTCAAATGAAGAAGGTTCGGCATCACTGATGTTGCTCATCAGTGCAACATAGCCTCCAAACCTATGAGGCCTCTTACTTTCCTTGAAAGTTCCTTTGGGAGCAGTTATCTTTTCTGCTTCCTGCACTGTTTCTTTAAGCCATCTTGGATTCCTTTCTGGTTGGAGGTTCTTCAAGAGTTCTTTCCAACTCTTCAGCAGTTTCTAGGGGCTCATCACTTGGCCCTTCATGAGGTTCCTCCCTCTGAACATCTGACTCTTCACTTTCAGAAGAGAGTGAAGTTGGTTGACTACTTCTAAATCCTGTTGAAGCTCTTTGGATTTCTTGAATGCGAATTCCTCATGGAAAGCCACATCCCTGCTTACCTCTATTTGCCTCTGACCTGGTACATAAATCCTATAAGCCTTGGAGTTCTCACTGTACCCCACAAAAACCCCTTTCTTCCCTGAGGGTTCCATCTGTGTGCTTTTCTCCTTAGGGACATGAATATATACAGGACATCCAAATATCCTTAGATTCCCTACTTTAGGTTTGATTCCTGAGAAGACCTCTTAAGGAGTCTTGTCTTTCAAGATAGCACGTGGACACCTGTTCTGAATATACACAACAATGGAGGTAGCTTCAGCCCATAAAGAATTTGGCAGATCCTGGTCAAACATCATGGCTTTCGCTGCCTCACAAATTGTCCTATTTTTCCTCTCAGCAACACCATTTTGCTAAGGGTTATATGGCACGGTCAACTATCTCTTGATTCTTGCTTCCTTGCAGAAATCCTCAAACTAGATAGATTCAAACTCTGCTCCATTGTCTGTTCTAAGGGTTCTAATGTGTTTCCCTGTCTACTTTTCAATAAAGGCTTTATACTCTTTGAATTTATCAAATGTGTCACTTTTAGCTTTAAGGAAATAGATCCAACATTTTCTTGAGTAATCATCAATAAAAATGACATAATACAAACAACCATTGAGTGAGGTAGATGACATGGGACCATGTACATCAGAATGAACCAGATCTAAGATGCCCTGAGCTCTGTTGTCACTACTAGGAAATGCTTTCTTTATATTTTTACCTGCATGCATCCTTTACAAATTTCATTTTTACTAAGAGAAATAGAGGGCATGCCACATACCATGCTCTACAAATCTGGAAGTGCTCTGTAATGAACATGTCCAAGTCTTATGTGCCACAACTCGCTGGAGCTAGTCCCACAACTCGATGGAGCTAGTCACATCATGAGCCAATGCCTGAACTGACTGTCTTTTCACGACGTATAGTCCTCCTCTACGAGTCCCAATGGGTTCTGTTGTACTCAAGTGGCTACCTTTAGCCTACAAAAATGTCTTCATGTCCTTGAAGATCACCCAATATCCCTTGTCCTCAAGGGTTGCAACTGATAGTAGATTCTTCCTGAGCCCTGGAACATATAATACTTCATCAACATGAAGCCTAACCTCGTATTCCAATCTGAAGGAGATAGAGCCTACTCCCTCTATCTTGTAACATTTGTCATCCCCAAGCTCAACCTGCTCTACAAAAGATTTTTTCTTGAAATCTGAGAGGATCTCCTTGTACCCTGTCATGTGCTTTGATGCACCATTGTCTACTAGCCAAGTTTTCGACCTTGTGATAATTGTACTGGATAAAGCAAAAACCAGGTAATATTCTATTCTAGTTTCTTTTTCATTAGAAGAAATTTTCTGATTTCGTTTGGATTCATCATCCTCAACAATTGAGGCATGATGTTTCCCTTTCCTTGGATTTTTCTTCCTATACCAGTAGTCTTTAGAAAAATGACCCAACTTATTGCAACTAAAGCATTTAATCTTAGATGTATCAATACTCTTGCCTTTGAACATACCTTTGGTGTTTGAATTCCTTTGAGAGCCTTTCTGGAAAGTGACTTTCTTCTTTCCCTTGAATCTTGATGCAAATGATGAATTCTCTTCTTTGGTTGGCTCACTCCTGGTAGCAGTGTGACTCTCCTCTTGGAGGCAATCGTGCCATAACCTCTCAAACGTGGGTTGAATCTCTCTCCCACTTACACTGGATAGGAAATTCTCCCATGAAGAAGGAAGACCATCAAATATGGCCTGCACTAAATCATCATCATCCACTGTGACACCAGTGACCAAGAGTTGATCTCTGATCTGGGCTATCCTGGAACAGAAAGATGCTACTGATTCACCTTTCTCCATATTCAAATACTTAAGCTTGTGCTTAAGTGTCCTCTTTTGACTTGGAGCCTGTTTCTCATATAGATTTACCAAGGTATCCATACAATCCCTGACAGTCATTATTGAGGTCATCACTGGCATTATACTGTCTTTGAATGAATCAAAGATGATTCACTTGGCCTTTGCTTGACTCTTCCTGAAGGCCTCTCTTCCTACATTAGTGGTGGGTTCCTCCACCACTGTCGTCATAGACTGCTCAAGTTCATGCTCCTGCAAGATATTCGTTATCCGAAGCTTCCACGCATTGAAGTTGGAAACTCCTTTGAGCCTATCCTCGACCCTAACTGAAATGGAGGATGCCATGGACCTCACACTAGAAACTTGATCAAGCTCGCTTGGATCTGTGTGTACCTCGTTGTTTCACTTCAACAAGCTTATTCATACACTAAGCCCTCATACCATGTTAAAATATGAGCTTGATTCAATCCCGTAAGATTCTTTTACTTTTGACTGTACTTTTAACTTAGATTATTAATGCGTAATAAAAAATGAACAGTAAAAACCATAGAGAATAACCAACATGCATTTTCACACCATACGTACCCTAGGGAAACCCTATACAGGGAGAAAAACCCCAGCAAACAAGCTTCCTTTATTGCAAAGACAATGTGAAATATCCCAAATCCAGCGGATCTGGATATTTACTGTTGATCTAGTATTCTGATTCTTGGATTTAATACTCTGGGGGTTTCTGGATGCGTTTCAGTTAATTGTTTAACATGCTTGGTGATTTTCGCATGTGTGTCATACAAATAAGTTTTGGACATATATATCAAGCATGCGAAGTAATGAACCAACAAAATCTCTATAACATGTATTATATGGAAAAAGCAGGAAATACAACTGAAATGCGGAAAGCAAAGAAATAATCATTAGTTAGATCTCATGGATCGTCACTGGAATACAATGCAACTAATAAAAAATACTCGTGAACAGAAGATATGGTTGGATCTGCACAAGCATAGATAGATCGACAAAATGCAATTCCGGAAACTCACGACAACTGCTGCAAATGCTGGATAACTCGCCCTGGTGGCTATACTCGACAAATCCGCCTGGAAATTGTCCGAAACTAAGCGCCCTGGTCCCTAGGCACCTCCTGATAACTGTCGAACTGAAGATCTGATCCCTGAAGCTCTGGATGACATCCCCTAGGGAGTTGCGCACCTCCTAGGCCCTATGAGTGTGCCCTAGTGATTCCACTGATGGAATCCAATGATAATTGTCTCGAAATGTGCGCCCTGCCCTCCTTTGTAATGGGTCAGAAGGGTTTCGTCTGATATGATATGGAAAACCTCCTAGACCCCAAACATCCCTCCTTAAGAGCTGTGCACTTTCTGGTTGTCTGATGCGCCCTAGTAGTTTCCACCATCAAAATCTGATGAATGGTGGCTCAAAAAAAGCGCCTTGGCTGATCCTCAACTGGGTCGAGAGGAATCGGTGAGATAAGCCCTGGTCTCGTGCAGCTACACAAAACCCTCTCTAACCCTTGCGCCCTCACTGACTACACTGCGCAATCTCTGCAATAGATCTGAATACTCTTGAACTGGCATGGTGAAATACCTGGATGGTATCTCCGATAGGCTAGGGTGTGTATTCCTGGTATCTCCGATAGGCTAGGGTGTGTCTTCCAACAACGAAACCAATCTATGTGGTGGTTTCCTCCAGAAATCCACAAAACATCAAAGAGGTTGATTTCCTCCTCTGGAAACTGTTCTCAACATCAAATCATAACATAATGAGGAATTAGGTTGAATTCCTCCTTTTATACCTTTCCCGTTCTAATTCTCCATTGACATCACTTAAGCTAGGCACTTTTCCTCCTAAGGTGAGTGATTAATTAATTAAGTCTCCCCCTCAACACCTTTTTCTTCTATTTCTCCGTTGACTTTAGCTTACGTGACTTTTCCTATGTTTTTTGGCTTAATTCATCGTTTAGCCACTTATTCACCCTTATTTCTCCTCTTGTTCCCTATTTGTGCCAGACTATAGTCTACGGGAACAAATAGACTAATAAGTCACTCTCTGCTGGCCTACTCTTGGGAACAGGACATCACAGTCCTCCCTTCCTGAGATTGCTTGTCCTCAAGCAACATCAATCCTGGGTGCTGCAATATATGCTTTCCCTCCCATGTGGAATCCTCCACTGGAAGTCCCCTCCATCTAACCAAGCACTCCCTGATGACCCTGCTCCTCAATCTGCACTCTCTCTGCTCGAGTACCTCCTTTGGTACTAGCTCCAACTAACCCTCCTCATCCAAGGGTGGCAACTCCTCTGAAATGCTAACCTGTTGTCCCACTGCCTTTTTAAGGCAAGAAACGTGAAATATGTTGTGAATCTTGCTACCCTTCGGTAGCTCTAGCTCATATGCCACCTCACCTACCCTCCTGATGACTCTGTATGGTCCATAGAATCTGGGCTTCAGTTTCTCTGCCTCGCTCCTTTTCAAGGAGTACTGTCTGTATGGATGTAAATGTAGAAAAATCAAGTCCCCCACCTCGAAATTGCGCTCTATCCTCTTCTTGTCTGCATAGATATTCTGTTGGTTTTGAGTTGCCTATAAGTTTTCCTTTACTGGCCGTAGAATCCTCTGACTCTCCTCAACCCAGTCTTTGGCCCTCGAGACCTTGCTATTCCCAAATGCAGTCTCCACAAAAGAGGGTGCATTGTATCCATACAATGCTCTAAATGGCGACATCATGATAGACATATGGTAAGTTGTGTTGTAACAATACTCACCCATGTGCAACCATCTCACCCATGTGCGTTGCTGCCCCCACACATAGTTTCTCAGATACCCCTCCACCCATTTGTTGACAATCTCTGTCTGTCCATCTGTCTGTGGGTGGTAGCTGGTACTCGTGGCTAGCTCTATTCCCACCAACCGGTAGAGCTCTTGCCAAAACGCATTGATGAAGCACCCATCTCTGTCACTGACTATCTGCCTAGGTAAACCGTGCAACCGAAAAACCTCTCTGAAAAATAGCTTCGCTACCTGTATGGTCTTGTAGTCCATGGGTATGGCAAAGAAGTGTGCAAATTTGGTTAGCTTGTCGACCACTACAAATATATAGTCCCTGCCCTGCACTCAAGGAAGACCTGTAATGAAGTCCATAGAAATGCTCTCCCATTTCTGCTCCAGAATGGGTAGAGGCTGAAGTAACCCCGCGGGGTGTGTCTGCTCGGACTTGTTCTGCTGACAAGTCGTGCACTCCTGGATGTGTTTTAGTACATCATCCTTGAGACTCTTCCATGAGAATCTCTCCCTGATCTTCCTGTAAGTCTTGAAGTACCCCTGATGCCCAGCTGCAGGAGAATCGTGATACACCTTCAGAATCTTCCCTTTCAAGGTAGATTTTGGAACCAAGTAGATCTGGTCCTTGTAGAAAATGACATCGTCTAGCACCCGGTATCTATCATCAACTACCTGTCCATCCAATACCTCACAAGAAAATTTGTTTTTGGAGTACCCCACCAACAAATGTGCCTTCCAGTCTGTGAAAATATCCATCATCGAACAACCTACTGGCCTCCTGGACAAGGCATCTGCTATGACGTTCCTTTTTCCTTTAACATACTCAATGTCAAAGTCAAAGGCTTGGATCTTCGAAACCCACTTTTGTTGTCTCTCATTGAGGTCTTTCTAATCCAAGAAATACTTGAGACTGTTGTGATCAGTCTTCACTACAAATCTACTACCTGCCAGATACTTCCTTAATTTGGTTAAGGCATGCATGATTGCCAGCATTTCCTTGTCCTAAATTGAGTAGAGTCTCTCTGACTCGTTGAGCTTCTTGCTCTCAAACACAATGGGATGGCCTCCTTGCATCAAAACTACTTCAATCCCCACCCCTGATGTGTCGCACTCTAAGACAAACGGTCGAGAGAAATCTGGAAGGGATAGAACAGGGCATGTGCTCATAACCTCCTTCATTTTCTCAAATGTTTGTTGTGACTCATCCGTCCAATGAAAAGCACCCTTCTTGGTTAGATCTGTGAGCGGTGCTCCCAACTGTGAAAAGCCTTTGACAAACCGCCTATAGTAATTGCGTAACCCAAAGAATCTCTTCAGCTCCATGAGGTTCTTGGGTGTTGGCCAATCCAGAATGGCCCTGATCTTCTCCTGATGAACCTGTACTCCCTGCTCAATATTCCCCAAGTACAATAGTTCTCTCATCCCAAACTCACATTTGGACTCCTTGGCATATAATGACTGTGCTTGCATAATGCTCAAGACCTCCTCCAAATGTGCTAGATGCTCATCCCATGTCCTGTTGTAGATCAATATGTCATCGAAGAATACCAAAAGGTACTTCCTCAATTGCCCCCTGAATATGTGATTCATGAAGACTGAAAAGTGGCTGGTGTGTTGGTCAACCCAAACGATATGACCAAGAACTCGAAATGTCCAAAGTGGCATCTGAACGCTCTCTTCTCTATGTCCTGCTCTCTGATGCTAATATGATGATATCCCGACCGCAAGTCAATCTTAGTGAAGAAAACTGCCCCATGTAACTCGTCCATCAACTCATCTATGCAGGAATGGGGTACCTGTTCTTGATCATTTTCTTATTGGGAGCTCTGTAATCAATGCACATCCTCAATGTGCCATATTTCTTCAATACTAGAATGACTGAAGAAGCAAAAGGTCTCGTTTTGGGCCTAATGTGCCCCATATTGCTTTCTCAATCTCGTCCTTGAATCTCTTGGGGTGCCTATATGGCGCGGTGATCATTGTTGTAGCCCCTGCCTCCAACTCAATCGTATGCTCGAATCCCCTGTCTGGTGGTCTCCCTGGTGGTATCAGCCCAAACATTGCCTCATACTGACTGAAAATATTCTTTATCTATGGATGGTAATGCTCTCTGCCCTTCGAATCCTTCCGGGTGGTGATCAAACACTCTGATGCATAAGCTACATCACCGTGATGGAAGATTCGCTCCATCCTCTTCGTTGATACTGCTCGGGGTGCTCCTATAGACATACCTCTCAATACCACTCTCGATCCACTGGCGTCTCTGAAGCTCATGGTCAACGTATGATAGTTGAACCCAATCTCTCCCAATGAATATAACCATTGTACCCCCAACACTGCATCTGTATTTGATAGGTCAACTACATAAAAGGTATCCGTTAGGGTGTAGTTCCCTAGCTTGACCTCTAGGTCTGGGACCATGTCCAAACATGTCATCGTGTATCCCTTTGCCACTGCCATGTGGAATCCCTCAAACTCCTCAGTGCGTAACCCCCTCCTGGCTACTAAGGACGCATCTATGAAAATGTGGGTGGCCCCACCATCAACTAGAGTTGTCATGCGTTGTCCCTGTACAAGGCCCTTAAGCCTGAGAGTGTTGTACCTGGGTACTCCGGAAAGGGTTTCCATGGTTCCCCCTTTCACCTCTCTACGAGGTTTTGTCTCCTCCTTGGGTTGTGCCTCTGTCTGTATCTGAGGTTTCTTCGGCTGTCGCTCTAGCTCATGTGTAGTCTCATCCTATGAATCACTGTCTGCCTGTGCCTCGATTTCCTCATCCTCCTTCTCACTGACTGATTCCATCTCAATGTAGTGGATCTGTCCCTTTCCCATGCATCTATGCCCTGGGACCCAAGGGTCTCTGTAGGAGAAGCAAAGCATCAACTCTCATCTGGTGTCATCATCCAGCTTGGGCTTACCCTTCCATTCCCTTTGAGGATTTTTTTGATCCCTGTCTCTTTGTGGTACAAAGGGTTTGGTAAAGGTTTTGGGTTTCAGCGTTGAGTCCCCCATGTCTCTCGTGTGCACAATGGCCTCCTATAGGGTGTGGGGCTTGAAAGCCTTAACCCAACCCCTCAATGGCTCTGTCAATGCCTCGGTGAATAACATCACCAACCTGTGCTCTGATATATCTGATATGGCCACTGCCTTCCATTGGAACTTTGTGATGAAGGCCTCAATTGACCCTGTTTGTCTCAACTATGTAAGATCTCTGAAATGGAGCTATGGATCTCTCCTGTAAAACCCCTCCATCAACCTCTTGGTGAACTCCAAGTATGAAGTATTGTGGCGAAGCTGATAGCTTCTGACTCATCGGGTTAAGCTTGAAATATGTGTCAAGCTTCTGTACCCATTCCTGAGCTAAGCATCGTGATGACTCGTCAAAAGTAGGAATGTTCAACTTTCCCACTTTCTTGATAAAATCCATGTTTTGAGTTTGTGCATTGCCCCTCTGTGCCTCTCGGGGTCTGTTCCAATACCTGATCGAACAATAGTCTATCAAACTCATGTCTACATGGAACTTTGGTCCTAGTGCCAAATAATCTCTCCTGTACTCTCCGAATGGGTCCTGTGGCACTACCTGTCCCTGACCTAGCTGTCCTCCTGCCTGCCCCGGTTGTCCCAGTAGATGTCCCCCTTGGAACTGTGGATATAACGGTCGGGGAATCCTCCCAGATGATGTATAGGCATGGATAGGCAAGGGATGTCTGCTCACACCACCCTGAGATCCACTAGAGCCACTGGCCCCAACTCCATAGTGTCCTCCTGATCCACTCCCTCCTCCTGCGGCATTGGAACCCATGGTGCTCACACTGTTTTGGATCATTTGTGTGTTGATGGCCATCTGTGTGATGGCGTTCATCATGTCCCGCTGTCCTCTAGCTAGGTCATTCAAGATGGCCTGCGTACTGTCAGAATGTGTCTCGGGGCCTTTCCCCCTGCCTTCTGGTGTCTCATGCCTATCACCCATAGTCCTCTCTATCTCTGCCTCTATGTCAGAACTAATGTGATCTCTATCCTCTAACTCTGGCTCTGTATCTGACTGAGTGTGGAAGGGAGTATAGTCCCTTCTGTTCCTGTCTCTTCTATCTCTACTATGTCCTCTACGGTACTGAATGTACTCGTCCCTAATATGTCCTCGACCCTTTGGGTATTTTGCACCTGTTCCTGGAATCATGGGGTCATGAGAAGCACTTCTTCACAGGCTGGCAAGAAGAAGGCTCCGATACCACTGAAATATCCCAAATCTGACAAATCTTGATATTTATTGTTGATCTAGTATTTTGACTCTCGGATATGATACTCTGGGGTTTTTGGATGCGTTTTAGTTAATTGTTTAACATGCTTGGTGATTTTCGCATGTGTGTGTCATACAAATAAGGTTTGGACATATATATGAAGTATGCAAAGTAATGAACCAACATAATCTCAATAGCATGTATTATATGGAAAAAGTAGGAAATACAACTGAAATGTGGAAAGCAGAGAAATAATCATCAGTTAGATATCATGGATCATCACTGGAATACAATGCGTCTAATACAAAATACCCGTGAACAAAAGATATGGATAGATTTGCACAAGCACGGATAGATCGCCAAAATGTAGTTTTGGAAACTCACAACCACTGCTGGATAACTCGCCCTGCTAGCTATACTCGACAGATCCGCCTGGAAACTGTCCCAAACTAAGCGCCCTGGTCCCTAGGCACCTCCTGATAACTGTCAGATTGAAGATCTGACCACTGAAGCTCCAGGTGACATCCCCTAGGGGGTTGCGCACCTCCTAGGATCTGTGAATGCTCCCTAGTGATTCCACCGACGAAATCCAATGATAATTGTCTCGAAATGTGTGCCCTAGCCTCCTCTGTAATGGGATAGAAGGGTTTTCTCTGATCTGATCCGGAAAACCTCCTGGAACCCCAAACGTCCCTCCTCAAGAGATGCGCACTTTCTGGCTGTCTGATGCGCCCTGGTAGATTCCACTGTCAAAATCTTATGACTGGTGGCTCAAAAGAAGCGCCCTGGCTGATCCTTAACTGGGTCGGGAGGAATCGGTGACATAAGCCCTAGTCTCGTGTAGCTACGCAAAACCCTCTCTAACCCTTGCGCCCTCACTGGCCGCACTACGCAATCTCTACAATAGATCTGAATACTCCTGAACTGGCACAATGGAATACCTGGATGGTATCTCCGATAGGCTAGGGTGCGTCTTCCAAAACCGAAACCAATCTATGTGGTGGTTTCCTCCAAAAATCCACAAAACATCAAAGAGATCGATTTCCTCCTCTGGAAACTGTTCTCAACATCAAATCATAACATAATGAGGAATTAGGTCGAATTCCTCCTTTTATACCTTTCCCGTTCTAATTCTCCATTGACATCACTTAAGCTAGGTGCTTTTCCTCCTAAGCTGAGTGATTAATTAATTAAGTCTCCCCCTCAACACGTTTTTCTTCTATTTCTCCGTTGACTTTAGCTTACATGAATTTTCCTATGCTTTTTGGCTTAATTCATCGTTTAGCCACTTATTCACCCTTATTCTCCTCGTGTTCCTTGTTTGTGTCTGACTATAGTCTACGGGAACAAATAGACTACTAAGTCACTCCCTGCTGGCCTACTCTTGGGAACGGTACATCACACAATGTATGGCCACTTACAATGTATACACCTTGAAAACTCTGCTCTTAAAGAGTTTGGCAATGACTCTAACCTGACTGTAGACTATTGAGAGACTATGTTGTTATAAGCTCCTGTTATAGACCAACATTGAAGGTTTAACTCGCTGCTTTCTTGGACTGATATGCTTCCCTTTAAT
>JASDQU010185970.1:8365-20664 GCA_032191745.1 Picea mariana | reverse complement strand
TAATCCAAAATAATTAATTAATAACTTGTAATCAATTTAAGGTTATATCATAATTAATCATAATTTAGCTAGTGTTTCAGATTATTATGAAATTATTTACAGTAATAGGAAAAGGGTCATTACATTTTGTATCCTCATCTGTGATCTGCTTTGCTTCCCAGATCTTTTCATAGATGAACAAGTTCTTCTCAGCGTCCTCCGATGGCTCTCCCTTGAATTCTCGTAACCTGATGGTGGGATCATGTCCTACCATCCTAAATGTTGAACTACTACCTCCGCGTGGTGCAGATCCTTGACTAATTCTTCCTGAACTTGCTCCCCCAATTGTTGCTCCCTATGTAGATGTACTTCCTGCAACGTTTCTTCCACTGAAATTCGGTTGTCTAAATAGTGGTGTTATTTTTGGTGTATTAGTTGCACATGGGTTTATGGGTTCCACACTGACACTACTATGGATAATATTTTTTCCTCTAGGTTCTTCTCTTGGACCTCTTGTATTCCTTTCATATGTCGTGCAAAAAATTTCCTCAATCTTCCCCACAGCCCGAAGATCCTCTACCTCTTCTTCATCAATTTCCAAGCCTTCCCTTGTGGCTATGGCTCTCTTCTTATTGTTCATATTTTATTGGTAGGGTAATCCACTGTGCGTTCTTCTGGTTGTTGCCATTATTTGCTTGATCTGGTCTTCATCCATCAGTATTGTATCCAAGGCCTCCTCCTTCTTTCCTTTATCCATCTCTTCCTCCATTTCTTCGTCTCTTGTGAGTGTTTCCCCCCTTCTCCCATGCACGCAGGGAAGTTTAGTTGTCTAAGGCCATTGTCATTACACCTTTGTTATACAGTAACATCTTGATGGAAGTATACAACGTTCTGATATACCTACCTCTAGGTCCTTTCAGGAACTCTTTCTCTACTATGTTGTAAGACTTTGTAGTATCTATTTCAAATTCTGTGATAAATCCTACAACAATGTTGTCTAACCAGAAATATACTGTGTGCATAAATTTATTGTCAACTTGTTGTAACTGCGCGATCTCCATAGAATTCCACTCTAGCTGTCTGATCTGATTTGTAGGGTGGTTTTATTTCAACCTCAATATCCACTCTTGCAACACATGCGGGAAATCACAGAAAAATACTTCATGCAATTCGTTGAATACGTACTTGTCCAAATATTTGCGCGATATTAGCTTTAGGTTTCTGCTATCTTTCTATTCAAATTCCAGCTCCTTTTTTTTCAACTAGCTCTAGATCTCTTCCTTTGTTGAGTTCCATGGTCTAAATATCCCCTTTTATGTTCTCATTCTTTTAAAGTTTCCTCACCCAATCTGACATTCTTTTTCCGACTCTTCAACATATCTCATTCACTCAATCCCATTTTGTTCCAACTGGCGATGGAACCATTTGTTGGTTACTTACACCCTTCGTGCTACCATTATTGGGTTAAACCAGGTTCAAGCTACTATGGTGTCCAAAAAAAAACCCTCTAAAACTATCAACCTCTCTAGTAAAATTAGAAGGCAACGCAGTACACAAGGTGCACTGCGCAGTCTCACCTGAGATAATTCTTATGGGTGGCTGCAAGGGTCAGGTGCTTGCAGCCTGGGAATGAGTGGGGATCTGTGAACTTCATTTTTTTACTCTAACATTCATATTATCTTGAATATTCTGTCATTCTTATTCATGCATGTAAAATAACAGATATAACTAAGTCATTCTTGCATTTATCAAATATATACTCATTGACAATAAAGGAAATACGCAATATTCAATCACATAGAACATGATCTATCGTGGTTCACCCCTCCTGGGCTACATCCACATATATTTGGATGCTTTTCTCTTTTATCATAGTGTTTCCAAATTACAACACCTTGCGCTTTACAATTCCCCATCTGTGGGTCAAGATCTACAATGAGGCAGACTAGATCACACCAGACTCCCCAGCTTGTGATCTAACCCTCAAGATTTGCCTTATTTCCTCTCCTCAACTCAACAACTTACAAAATATATCAAAATTACAGTCATTCAGTCTTCAAACAACATAGTAACAATGACCAACAATAATGAGAGAAACAAATCCACTCAGCACGCCCACCTAGACCTCCTAGGTACCTACTTATACATATTTTTGGCTTACCAACCATTACATTATCTTACCAAAACCATAACCCTATCATGGCTAGGTATTCTTGCATGTGTGCCTCGCATGCTTTCCTCTTTTGCATGCGCATCTGTCTTGCACGTGCTTCTTTTAGTGCATGCACATATGCCTTACACGTGCTGCTTTTCCTGCATGCACATATGCTTTCCACATGATGCTTCTCCTGCCAGGTGTATTTCTCCCATGTCGTGATTTTCTCCCAAACTGGGACTACGCCCAAAAATCATAGCGTGAGGCTCTAGAAATTGAAATGAAACTAGAGGCATCGCCAGAAGGAGATATTGGAGGAATGAAACAATTTCAGACGTAGTTGGCCGCATTCACAATTCAACTAGCCGAGCTTACCAAAGGCAAGGAGAAATAAGAAAAAAATTGGTGTTACAAGTGTAGGATGGAAGGACATCACAAGGAAGAATGCCCAACATTTGTGCTGTATTTGGCAGCTGGAGCATCGAATCCACTATTAGCGGAAGGATACTACAAGATATGTAAGAAATGGGTCCATTACTACAGAAGTATCAGAGTACTCAAAAGAACTTGTTTTTCAATTTTTGCAGGTCAGTGGGGCATGAAGAGAACGATTGTCACGTGTTTGACCTACTAAGGGAGCGCACATAGGATATGTACAGGTTCCAAGAAGATAATACCGATGTAGAAAGGGGTGGTGCACAATATAACAATCAGATAGGTTTCAATCAGGGGAACAAAGGAAACTTTGGCAGAGGTCGAGGTAGAGGGACTTTTGGTAGAGGAGGATGAGGAACGATTATTTGTTATAATTGTAATAAAACTATACACTTGGCCCGAGATTGCCATAATATATGTACCACATGCACATATTGTAGAGAATTGGATCACTTGAAATAAGACTATCCCCAACTAGTTGCAAAATGGCAGGCTAGAGGAAACCAACGCAGAATCAAAATCAGAATGTGCAGATGATATCAGCTGAAAGATGCAATGAAGGACCAACAATGGCAGTTGTTATGCATGGAGGAGATAGAACGGGGATTGATCAAGGAAAGAAGCCTGAGTAGTGGGTATGGAATTTAGCAAGGCCTATACCCCCATTCGATCCACAACAGGAGAAAGCGACATATCATAAAGTTAGAAATGAAATACTTGGATTGCATGAGGGAGCATAAACATTAGTGATGCCTTGGATAGAAGGTCAAGTTGTGTTAGAGAAGCCAATGGTGTAGGTAATTACACTAACATAATTCTTGAAGATTTTTGTAGTACTAATGAAAGATAGGATTGCGCTAAGTACTTTATATGACATGATTGATACATAGAGAATGGTAAACCAAGTACTGTCCAAGAAGAGAACCAATGAAAAATTCAAGTTCAATGCACATATTGGAGAGTATGATGTGGATAATTTTATTTTGGACTTTGGATCTGATGGGAATGTACTACCTAACCATACATGGGAGATGATGGGTGAACCTAAGCTAGTATGGTCCCCTATTCAGTTGAGGCTCACAAATAAACATAAGATAGTCTTGATTCGACAACTAATAGGAGTACTTGTGAACATAGATGAGGTGCACAACATGGCAGACTTTGAATTTATTGAGATAGTAGACGATAGTCAACCATATCCAACATTGATGGGATTGGAATGGGCGTTCGATAACTAGGCGATTGTTAAATTGAAAAGGAGGGAGATGATATTTGAGCTTGGGGATATGAAATTTATTTCACCTTTGGACCCATTAGAAGGGACAAGATACACAAAGTCATCAAGAGTAAATGACATTGACAACTTATATAATTTGACTACGCAGATGGAGGATTATGTCGACCCGAAAATGGATGATGCTCTGAGTTGGAGAATTATCAGTTCGTGCACATAAGATTCAGAAGTCAGTCTAGAGAATTGGTAATAGAGGATGCATGAAGTATAAACTAGATGATGTGCACGTATAAACCGATCCTTACGCTGGATTGGCATGGAGCTATGTGACCCACCCAGGTACGATGGACTAACTCAAATGGGTATGTTTATACAAGAATTTGAGTTACAGGTACCCAAACAACAAAGGTTTTTGGCACTCGATGTCATCTTAAATGCAACTCCAACTAGATGCTGGGTTGCGCACATAAAGCGAATGAAGGACTAGGCATAGTGAAATAGACTTATGCAGATATGTTTTGAGCCCAAGCAAGAAGAAAACGTGTAGAAATACACAGGAGAAAGTGACCTCGTGGGTCACATAGAAAGATATAGGGATTTATGGCGCTCAGAATCAGAGACAGAGTAGATGCACATATTCATACACACATTGGAAACAATCCTGAAGAATTGGTATTTAGAATTGGAGATGCGCAAGGAGACAAAAGAATGGGAAGAATTGGTCTGGAGATTTGAAATCATGTTCAAATTTGAACATGAATCTCCCTCCATACATGCAACACTACAGGCCATTCGAGCAAAGATATTCTTAGAGGTAGAGACGATGGAAGTAGTACCCTTATGCATTGTGCACAAAGCCAAGATGACGGTCCATAAGCTATTGGAATATTATACTGTAACGAAGGAAGAATACGAGGAAGAGGATTCCAGGAAGGTACAAATACCAGAGACAAAATGAACACGTGTAGTAGAAGGGCTAGAGTTTACATCCTCCATGTACACGCAACTTAGAAAGATGAAGAAGGTCAACATTGGGACAATAAAGAATCCTAAGTTTGTGTAGAGAGGATATTATTGGAACGATGAGACAATTGAGAAGGTTGAAGACTTATTGCAGGAATATCAAGATTTATTTCCAACCACATTCTCAGACATGAAGTGGATAGCGGGAGAATTAGGTGAGATGAAGATCCCACTAAAACCTGAAGCTAATCCAGTATGACAGATACCTTACAGGTTGAAACTGAGGTACAAGGAGAAGATCAAGGTTGAAATAGATAGGATTCTAGATGTAGGAATCATTGAATCATCAAAAGAATCTAAGTGGATTATCCCAATGGTGGTGCAGGAAAATAAGACCGAAGGAATTAGGATCTACGTAGATCTAAGGAAATTAAATGACACATGATTACATGATCCATTCCCAACACCATTCATGGATGAAGTATTGGAGAACGTAGGAGGTCGATAAAATTATTCCCTTACCGATGGATTCTCTCGGTACCATCAGATAAGAATTTTGTAGGAGGATAAACACAAAACCACGTTTGTGGTAGAGTGGGGCAATTATTAGTACACGGTGATTCCATTTGGATTGAAGAATTCACCTGCAATGTTTTTTAGGGTAGTAGTGGAAGTATTCAAGGAGTTCATCCATAAAGTTTTGGAAGTTTACTTGGATTATTGGATGGTATTCAGTCTACTGCAGGATCATATATAATTTCTTTGACTCATGTTATATTGATGCAGGCAGTGTTAGATCTCACTGAAACTAAAGAAGTGTATCTTTTGTGCACCATTTGGAATTATACTAGGACATGTAGCATGCAAACAATTACTATTGGTTGATCCAACCAAGATCGTAATAATTCTGAAGTTGGATCCTTTGACATCAGTCAGACAGTTGAGGGAAAATTTTGTCATACAGATTATTACATGAATTTTATCAAAAGATATGCACATATTACAACACCCATGGAAAATTTACTAAATAAGGAATCCAAGTTCCAATTGAATGAAGACTACCAAAAGGGGTTGGACATGTTGAAACAGAGACTGGTAACCACACCCATTTTGATCTTTCCAGAGTGGAACAAGGAGTTCTGTGTACATGCATATGCATTGTTCATAGCATTGGGCACAATACTATCACAACCAGGAGAAGGGGGCATCTATCATCCAATTGTGTTTGCAAGTAGGAAGTTGTCTATATCTGAGAAGAATTATACCACTACTAAACAGAAAGTTTTGGCAATGGTCTATGTGCTACATAAGTTCAAACATTACTTACTAGGGTCCCACTTCAAGATGTATACAGACCATTCTGCATTAAATTACTTAGTCAATAATCCTATATTAGGAGGAAGAATATGCAAATGGTTGTTATTTTTTCAGGAATATGACTTTGAGGTCATAGTAAAACTAGGGAAGCTGAACGCAAGACCATATCATCTCTCATATATATTGACAGGAGAGGATGCATGTAATTTAGATGATAATTTATCAGATGCAGAGTTATTTGCAGTAAGGATGGTGGATGATTACTTCGTGAACATTGTGGAGTTTCTAAATACATGTATGTACCCCTCCAAAATGATAGTTTCTCATAAGAAACAATTGGTAATGAAAGTATCAGATTATCAATTGATTGCAGGGAACTTGTATAAGTTAGGGGCAGATGGAATATTGAGGCGTTGTGTACTGGAACATGAAAGGTTGATTATACTGGAGGAAGTGAACGATGGGATTGCTGGAGGACATTACGTAGGAAAAGAAATGACAAAATATTTTATGCACATGGATTTGGTGGCCTACACTACACAAAGATGCAAAGGAGTATTGTTAGTCCTGCGACGTATGTCAAATGGTGGGAAAATTGTCTAGGAGAGATGAAATGTCTTTAAACCCACAAGTTACACTGCAAGCATTAGATAAATGGTCATTGACTTTGTAGGATCGATCAAACCACAAGAAAGGATATCTCGGGAAGGATACATCATCACTGCGACATAGTACTTGACCAAGTGGGCAGGAGCAACACCAGTTACTGATTGTACTTCAGAAACTGCTACGTGGTTTCTATTCGAGAATTTCATCACAAGGTTTGGATGTCCGTGCATATTACTTGGTGATCAAGGTACACACTTTCTTAACAAAACAATTAAAACATTAACAGAGGAGTTTCAGATTCATCATCAAAAGAGTACACCATATCACCCGCAAGCTAATGGCACTGTTGAAGATTTTAATAAGATCTTGGAAATTTCTTTGACAAAGATCCGCAATGTAGGGAGAGATTATTGGGAATTATGCATCCCTGCAGTACTATGGGTGTATAGAACTACAAGTAAGAATATAACAAGGAAGATGCCTTTTTGGTTGGTCTATGGATAGGAAAAAATTATGTCGATGGATTTCATTCTACCTATCCTGTGCATTGCGGAAATCACTGAGCTCTCAGATACTGGCACGATAGAGGAGTGGTTGACATAGTTAGTTCAACTTAAGGAGGGCTGGTTTATCACAGGATTCCATCAGTAGGTTCAGAAAGCCATAAAGAAGGCCTGGCACAATTGACACATTAAAACCAAGAAATTTCAAGTCGGCAATTTGGTACTACTCTATGAAAACAAGTATCTGGAGCATCCGGGGAATTTTTTCATGCACTGGTTAGGTCCCTATCTGATCCAACAGATAACCAACACAGGTGTTACGCATTTGGAGACCTTGGATGGAAGAAGCCTGGAAGGAATGGTGAATGAAATTCGTTTGAAACTCTATAGAGATAGTCGACAGTATGTGCAGTAATTTGGGCTATGCTAGAACCCTTGTATTATAGTAAGTGTACCATAGTAGCAAGAAAAACAAGAAAAAACAAAAAAAAAAGTAGAAAAAGGAAAGAAAATAAATAAAAAGTAGCGATAGGAAAAAGAAAAAGAGTGTTGAAATACCAAGGTATCAGAACTTGTGCAGCTGAGCTGATCATCACACACAACGATAACATTGTGCCAAGTTCAAAGATAAAGATATAGACGGGCTTGATTGTGAAGTATATAGATGGAAGATAGACAAACTACTGAACAGGTTGGCAATGAAAAGACCGTTAAAAGAAGTCAGGCACGGACACAATAGTTACATAGTCAACATGACAGGTCATAAAAGCATTGTATAAGCCTTAAATAACAAAAGTCGTCAGAAATCACGAACATATCATTAGTACGAAAGAAGAATCATAAGGCAGATTTGGAAATTAAGGAGCATTTACTTACCAAGTCACCAACTATGACGCCATATTAGACAAGGAAGTTAAGGTGGGATGAGACATGTATACTACTTGGAATGAATGCACAAAACACCAAGAGGGAAGGAAAAACTAAGGCATTGTTTCATGCAAGCAGAAGCGAACAAAATATGAATTGCTAGAGAAATATTAAGTAACCTGCACAAAAACATAGAGCTTGTACACCAGTCCAACCTATAGAGAGAATGGCACCACCAAGAATGGGAGGATCGTCTGCCACAACAAAGAAACAACATAAACAACCAGTAGGTGTGGAGGTTGAGGAGGTGGTTGAAACTTTGGCCCTGGCACCACCTACATTTTTTCACAGAGATTATTTACCTCTAAGGAAGGATGACACACCCCCAATAACAGTATCAATGAATTCCAAGTATCCATTACCAGTAGAAGTAGTCCCTAAGGGAATCAGTAGCGATGAAGACATGCTCGACAAGGTGTCCAACTTGAAATTTATGGACCACGATATCAATGACATGCATAAATTCCCTGAGTTGGCAAGGGATCAGTATTTATGCAAAAATACCGACCCTGACATAGGAGAAATTTGGTTGGACCCACAAGAATGGTCGTCGGGCTTGGATAAAGTCAGGATACTGAAGTTGTTTGAAATTCCACATTTCGGATGAAGTACGAAAATCAATACCTGTGTCAAGGTATTGATTAATTGCATCCATGGGGGGACACTTTGGCTAGATCCCCTAGTCTCAATTGATACTGTGCTAATTGCGCATATCACAGGGTTGACCAAAGCATGCGAAGACCCGTTCTTACTATTCCACAAAATGAGAGAGTGATCCCTCTCTGAGGCCATGAAAGACAAGTATGACACATTTAGAGGCAAAAGGGGTTTGAATGTGAAAAACATCAATGACAAGGAGGTCAAGTTTACAATGTAGGTTTTGGCTTACAAGTTGTTGCGTAAATGTCGAAGAGATGAAGTCCAAAAACAATAATTTCCACAACAGAAAAATGCAAGGAAGGTGTTCAGATGAACTAGGCGACATTTCTTGTTAATCATTTTTTACAAAATTGCACAGAGACCCAGGAGAAGGGCATTGAGTTTCACTACGCATGGTTACTCATCCTCATTGCATTGGTCGGGTAGTAGGAGCCTGAATATTACCAACATATGCATGCTTCAGGCTGCATCCCTTTGGTTGCTAGGTATGCCAACTTGTGGCACTCCACCATCAAGAGACGACAAAAGGACACCAACGCCACCTTTTATATCTACCTGCATCTCATTATGAATGTAGTGGAGACTACACCGTGCATTCTAGAGGAAGAAGTCATACCATACAAGGATGTCCTGTGCTTCAGAGCCAGTATGCACCATCTGTATGTGCAAGCCAAAAGGATTATGAGTGACAAGAGTTGCCAACCAATTACTGTTTGACAGTTGAATATCTGCACTTAATCATATTTGACTGGGAGGACGACTGGAAGAGCCCAACTGACAGGCCAGGGTCCTAACAAGAGGGTGAATACCAAGAGAAAAGTGAGGAGGAATAGGACCAGACAAATGATGCAGGTCTCAAAAGAAAGGATAAGGGGAAAGAATAGGTAGGTGGAGATGGAAAGAAACCTAAAGCATAATGACAGACCCATTTTTACATTTTAACCGATGATGATATGGATTAGATTGGATACCAAATCATGGATTCCTAAAGGAACACTAGGAGGAAGCTTCCAAGAAGCATGAGGACCAATAGAAGAAGGTCCTGGATCAATTATGAATCCTTCAACAACTCCTAGGAACAACTTGCATTGTGAAAGACCCCAAGTTAGGGGACAAACCATCCACATGACCAAGGAAAAAAGAGGAAAATGTGTAGACGACCCTAACATAGCTCTCAGGGGAACACAAAACCGTTCATATTGAGGCAGCTGCACTAGAGTTACCAGTAGGCGCATTGTAGGAACAAATAAAGGCATTAGACCAACTGGATATAGTTGTATCTATACTACCCATCCAAAGAGTCCAGGAGTTACAAGTAGAGTTGGTGCGGGAAATAAATAATAGAGGAAATTCCACTCACCGAGACTAGAACAGAATAAGGGACGAAAGAACCCAAGTACAGGTGCAGTATGATGCAACGATTCAACAAAATAAGGAGATTGAAGGTCGAATGGAGGAAGTTGTGAATACTAAAGAGGATGCGGAGGAAAGGGCCACAAAATCACAACAAGAGAAGGATGAAGTTGAAGCCATGGTGTGTTATAACCCTAAAGTACACCAGACATGCATACCTGGCATCAGACCATCTTACTTGCTATCTTTGCCAAGCCATCACTGAACAACTCTTATAAAAACCATTGTTTTGAAGGTGTACGCACCCTACACCACTACTGCCCGCGTACACACGCTTTCTACACCACTATAACCCGTGTACACTCACAAAAAATTGCAAAAAATGAAAATTGAATATGGATACGGGTTTCCGAGCCATTACTTAACCGTTTGACTACCCATAGCCAGTCACCCCAACCGTTACTATCTCTTTTGTCCTATAAAAGAAGGTGTTGGGGCCCCATTCCAAAAGGAAGCATGAGAGCATTGAAACTCTGCCCATTTCAATATTCCCCCGTTGCCCCAATATTTTGCAACCACATTGTGAGTTTGAGCCAGAATGCCATCTTCCTCCTTTGCAAATCCTTGCCATTTCCCTAGAGAGAACTGAAGAGGAGAAAAACATGTGGAAGCAGTTGGTGCATGGTGAAGAGGATCCCAGAACCAAGTTCGAGGAGCAGTGCCAGTCTCATGTTGTAAACGACTTTTGTGAGATTAATATAAAGAAGTACTTTTTTCGTCCCGCTAAATGACGTCTTAAACCTTTATGATTTGTTTACACTTCTTCAATATGATGTCTAACCCACTAATCCATATATAGAATGCATGCTTGTAGTTTCTTGTTTGTATTTTGGTGAATGCAGATCAGCCTTGGGAGGATATTTGCAGTCAGGAAACAACCGAGCGCAAAGGGATCGACACTAGACACGGAGTTTAAGGTATGCCTACCGTATCCCTATACTTTGTCTTTTATGTATGATTGTGAGGTAATGTCGGGATAGTTGATAAAAAGTAGGAGACTTTAGACGGTTATCTCTGCCTACATTTTAGAACCCTAGTGTAGTCCGTAGAGGGGTTTTCCTGCTATAGCAGAATTGGCTACTGTACTGGGGAAGCCTCTAGGGTCCTTGGGGATATTTATTTGGGTATTTTTGAATCAGTTTACTCACTATTTTCGAGTTTTTGTAAGCTTCTGTGTCTTTAAGGGATGCTGGTCTCCCATACCATTACTCCCTGCCTTTTTCTTGACTGTTGGTTTTTATCTTTTTGAGAAATTACAGAGGTGTACGTGGTCTATAGTGGGCCTGCACGTGTGCATACATGCCCTTCCTTTGGACATCCCATGTACATACACTAGTTGCTGAAGTGTCAGTAGCGTGCCTGTGTTGAGAAATTTTTTCTTAGAAGAGGCAGTCATCCTCTTCCTTGTCATAAGTCACACTTCTCAGGGGTTTTCTTGATCTATCCCTAGTCTCTGTTATAGCAGTTTGTAGCCTAGGTCTGACCTCAACATAGCTCTCTTTTCATGAAAAGATTTCTTGTGTTTTCTTTGATAGGGTTTTTAGACAAGTTTGTGAGTCTGCTTTGATCTGCCTATTTGGTATTGTCAGTGACTCCTCGCGATCTGCGTTTGGGCCTGAATTCATTTCTTGGTCTTGACTTGTCGTCATTTTCCCCTTTTTTTCTTTAGAAGAAAAGAAAAGAATTCATTTTCAAATTTATTGTTTTGAAGCATAAAACAATAAAAACAAAATCTTTCATTTCTTTGTTTGGTAAAATAGTTTAGGTTAGTTGTTTCATTTACCAAGGAAAAAGAAAGTTTTCTTAAGTTCTTTACTTGAATGCTTAGGACATTAAGTAGCTCGTAGTGGAGTGAAATCTTGTTTTAAGTTTTTCTTTTCAAAGATCTGAGAAAAGTAGTTACGAAAAGTTTGGTGAAAGAGTTTTAATTTGGCAAATCTTTATTTATGACGAAAGAAATATTTTGTTTCCAGTATCATCTTATGCTCTTCTCTTTCGTCTCTTAAAGAACATCATTGGTTTCACTTCCGTTCCTTTTGACTTAATACAACCACTAAAATTAGCGCTTAATTAAAAGTTATTAGACTTTGTGTTTGTAGGGTCC
>JASDQU010185969.1:2000-13228 GCA_032191745.1 Picea mariana | reverse complement strand
ATTAATAAAATGAAAGTCACTTTGGAGGGACAAGGTGAGCCAAAAGTATAAAGGAAAGGCAAGGGCCTCTTCTCATGTATTCATGTATGATCTTATTTTGTTATCTGGCTTTAGCTAGTGAGCCCATCTCTTGAGGGTTTTGAGGGTTTTGACTTAACAAACCCTAGAGGACGATTCGGTGGTGAAAGATTCCACCTAGCTTGTCCCAAGCTTGGTCTCGGAGCTGCAATACGCTCCCACAGCATTCTAGTTCCATATCTACTCAGTTGCAAGAGGATTCCGCATCAGTTGCTTATGCATATAGAGAGAGGGCACACCAGTTGGGGGTTTCCAGCAAGGGGGGTGCACCATCCATTGAGGAGGGATTCGTCCTAGCTGAGGAGAAGGGATTCCGGGAATTCCAGGTATTGGGTTTCCTTTGCAGGTGTCTTGGCATCATTCTTGGTGGTTTTCCGGAGTCTTTTAGTGGAGGATCGATTTGTATTGAGAGTGGGACGTTTTCCCAAGAGGAGGGCGCACCATTATTTGGAGGGTAGCTAGATCTAAGGATATAGCAGGTATTTGAGGATTTGAGCACTTGGGTTCTCATTGCAGCGTCCTGATCTATCATTGTGGAGAGTTTCAGAGCATTCGGAGGCCTCCTTCATTAGGGCCGAATTATCTAGGGCTTCAGTCATACAGTGGGGCACACCATTCAATGGAGGAGTTCAGATCTACAGAGGTTGAGAGGGATCTTGGAGATTTGGGCACCTGGGTTGTTCTTACCATCACCCGATCTACTGTTTGGCATCTTTCTGGGGGTGATTGGACATCTTTGGCACCAGGGCCGAATTGTTGAGGAGCTTCAGTTATCCAGCAGAGCGTGGCATCTTCCAGCAGTGAGGGGTTTGGCACTTGGCATTGGTCTTCATCTCTTATCCATCCTTTGGAGGCTTATTTTGTATTGTTGGGAGCATTTTGTAGCAGCTCATACTTGTTATCCATTGTCTATCATCTTGGCCATCTGTTGAGCATTCCAGATCGGCATCTCCATTGTATCAGGTTCTTCTATTTTATGAATAAAGAAGATTTGAGATGTTTTGGCTTGTCTATCTTATTGCATATGGTTGAGGTATGTTCCATGGTTATCTCTTTCTGTTATTTTCTGCATACACACATATAAACACATCTAAACAAGTAGATCAACAAACTGTTTGACGAAATACCACAACGAGAAAAAGTTTAAAAAAACACCAAAACAGTGATGATCCTTGGATAATGGCTTGGGACCATTACAATGGTATCAGAGCTTAGATTCCTACCAGCCAGTGGGAATTAGCACATGCATGCAAAGCCATAGAGGGGTCTTTTATACGGAGAGATGGATTTGTTTTACCTTGCTAGAGAGAGTATGATCTGTAAAGGGGAATATTACGCCCTTGGGGAGGAAACTAGGGCTCAATTGACATTCCAACAATTTTTATCTATAAAGAATCCTAGGTGGAGCAAAGAGGAGGTTATATATTGGGTCAACATAGCAAAGGAAAACAAATCTATGGATATTTTGGACTTTACTAGAGAGATTGTTGATTGTGATAGGGAATATCAAACCCTCAATGAGATTCTCAGAGATCTAGTGACATTCCATCATTTTGTATCCTATAAAAATCCTAACTAGAGCAAAGATGAGGTTACACATTGGGTCAGCATAGCTGAGGAAAACAGAGCTATGTCAGCTAGATGGTTGGAAGAACAGAGAAACCCCAAGCCCAATAGGAGCACACAACCTTGCCACTATTGCAAGGGGCCGTGGGAACCTAATCATAGGTGTAGGGATCAAAAGCACACTATTGAGGCACACTATGACAGGGAGGATGAGGTGTGTGTGGATGGAGTGATAGATGTGGATTCAGAGCAGTAGGATGATGACAGTGACTCTTGCACAGAGGCTAGTGATAGTGACTCTACCTCAACGGATAGTGATGATGACTCTTGCACAGAGGCTAGTGATGCTTGCACGCTTGAGGAGGATGATGAGCCTTGTGTAGTGGATAGGCAGCAGGATGGATAGGACGATAGCACCAGTGTCTCAGCAGACATGTCACATACCATTGATGACCTCACGCCTCAACAGAGAGGTGACATTGGTGAGGAGTCACACGTGTTAGCACCTAGAGATGATGAGCTTCCTATGGGGGCCGTGACACATCTGTCACCTGCTCAGACACCCATGATAGCCACGTCACATGAGGAGATCAGTGGCACGTCAGGTATGATGGATGAGCCTAGTGTGAGGGATGCCCACCATGGATAGGTAGACTCACAAGTCCGGGAGGAGGTACAGAACATACAGGCAGAGGACCTTACACATACAGATCAGCCTGAGGGGATTGAGTCACAGCTAGTGGAGACTCCACTAGTTGAGCAGATTGGAGAGGTTGACAGGTTGATGGAGCACTTACTTCTAGGATCGGCCTACATTGATGAGGATGCACTTTTTAGCAGACAGGATGACCATAGCACATGTCTAGATACATCTCTATGGGATCCAGGTGCAGATGATAGTAGCAGGTTGAGTGCACCGGAGGATACAGCTGCTCACACCAGATACAGTATGATTCAGAGGGAGCTAGCAGTTGAGGATGATGTGCAGTTACGTATGGACAGACCCAGTAGCACCATAGACAGTGGGCAGTTGAGCACGTCATCTTATGCAGAGGGTGTTTTTGGGGATTCCGGAGTTGGCACTAGCAGGACTGACACTAGCAGTGAGGGGTCTGAGATGGCACCTCAACATGACTGTGATCAGGGGTCACACCACTCAGCAGCACAGTTGAGAGTTAGTGAGGCTATGATCATGGCAGCCACTAGACGTATTGATGACATGCATGCAGTGATGGCAGATTACTGTTGGAGAGCATCAGTAGCATATGGTAGTTCAGATGAGGGGATTGCCATGGATGATTTTCATACTCTCAGGGAGAGAGTATCTGTGATGCAACATGAGTCTATGGGAGATGACATGAGTATGTCGGAGCATACAGTGAGGAGTGACAGTGCACAGAGACATGTTGAGATATACAGTCAGGTTCAGACAGGTGTATTGACTTGTAGGGAGGAGACGCACTTAGGGGAGTATGCAGATGTCACTCATTTGCAGCAACACATAGTTGTGGGGGATCACCTTCACCATTTCAGCAGTTGCATGGGAGATGAGAGATGGAGGTTGGTTGACCAAGAGTCGGAGGGGTTACTTCCAGTTGTACTGTATGGTTGGGATTCGGTGATGACCACAGGAGAGCATCTTTCATGGATACCGATGGATGATCTTCTGGTCGAATCCTTGGGATTGACCAAAGCATGTGACACCTCCCAGTCCTATAGTCAGCTGCAGATGTTTCTGTTAGCTTGTCCTGGCACTTTTATCATAGACAGCAGCATGAAGAGGGATAGGCCGTGGCTGGGGGCATGGAGAGTGAGTAGGCCGAGACTACATGACAGGAGTACTTTTACGGCATACGGCAGGTCAGAGGTGGACCGTGTTAGGCAGACAGTTGAGACTTGGTGTGTGATGATGAGCATCATAGACCAGGTGATGACAGATGAGCGCAAAGGGTTTTCGACAGTGATCAGTCCAGTACAGGAGCAACTAGCGGAGACTGGGGCTAGTCCAGCATCCGGAAGTCAAACGTTAGCCCTTCCTGGGCTCCTCCAAGCTGCCACACGTGCCAGCCATCCTATCAAACTGCCACACACTCAAGGTGACGTCCAAGCCTCCTGGATGACGTCCTGGCCATCAAAAGGAAAACATTCCATCTGAAGTGGGTCAACCCCCTGGGCTGGGCTCAGCCAAAGTGTCCTGGGTGGAACGTCCTTCTTCTTCTCATGTGCAAAGGCTCATCAAACCATTGTCCTGTCTCTGCCCCTGATGGGGTCCCAGCAACCATCTGATGGACTCTTCAGCCCCATGGAGGTCCGAACTAATCATCTCCCCATGTGTACCGGTCCAACTGGTACCTGTCCGTCGGGCATGGTCCTGCACATCAAAAACTTCGCCCTCCATGGGCTCATTAGTCACAGGGATCATAGCAATGTCAATCATATTTCATCATCAATTTTATCAAATACATGCATAAAACCCCTGATACATCATCTAATAACTCAAAGACATTACAATGACCTACTATACAAAGCCGAAGAAAAAGACAAAATACTCTATTGGGCCAGCATCCATAGGAGAAGGAAAGTTTCCAGAGGATATCATCCAAGCCATGTAATACGAGGTGATGCGGTCAAGGGATGTCCATACATACGAGTAGAGTGAAAAACAGGGGTGATATTACCTGTGGGTGCCTTTGTAGAAGGTGAGTTGTACCCGTCCTGGATGCAATTCTTTCCAAGCCCTTATTTCCTTTATTCTTTCTTTTGCTTATTGCTTTTTCTTATTTATTTCAAGGTCTAACTAGAGGACACTGCCTTGGCGTGGTGACCAGAGCTGATAGTGTTACCCACAAGCACTTTCAAAGAGATAATAAGGCTGGCTCGTGATGAGACCCCCCATCCTCTTGGCTAGGTCTTGTTTTGTTATTTTTCTTCGGGTCCCTCTTGTTTCTTGCTGAGAGGCTTTTTATTGCCTTCTCGGGGATCCCTGGGAGAGGCATCTCTAGGTTTCATTTTTTATGGCTTTTATCTTTTACCAGCTGCTTTTACCTTCTGGGCCTTGAGCCCCTTCTTCCCACGAGATAAGGTGTAACCCCACGAACAAATCATCCTAATGTCCAGACTAGGGGAATGGGGCAGATGAGCGGGAGATAAGATGTAAGAGTGATGATATGATGGGAGCGGACGATGGCCCTTCAAAATCCCCCAGTGACAAACCAAAACCTATGGGTACAAGCTTGCTAGGGTACCCTTTCAATCCCCCCAACCATGGTCAAGTGGGTTAATGTAAGATCCAAGCAGTGGTCAGAAATAAAAGGAATTTGATGCATATATCTAAAGGTTATGATGATCAAATACAACACATACCATGATACCTGGACCAATTACCTCATGGAGCAAGAGTCTTCTCCGATACAGGTCCAAACCGAAGGTGATGGGTGCTGCTACTGCTGACAGGACAACTCTGATGAAAAAGAAGAAAGATGGGCCCTCCAGGGCCATGCTTAGGTCAATCCTGCTCTCGGTACTCCATGTCTAGGACCTGTGGGCCTCGAGACATGATCTCCTAGTTATCCCTAGAAAATGGGGATAACAGGGCCCACATTTTAATTAGAAGGTGAGTTTCCAATTATCACGTGGGTGTGGTACATATTCCTCAAGTGGGAATTAAATTAAAAGGTGGGTAATAAATTAAAGTGGGTTTAAGGGGTAGGTAAAGGTTAGGAATAGGTTAGGTGGGTCCCTCTCATCATTAATGCCACTTATTTCACTTGATTTGGACCATTATTACAAAATTTACATTTTCCCATGTTCTGGGTTTGGCAATTAAAACTGCCATTTTTCCCGAAAAACTCCTAAGTGGACAAAAAACCTAGCAAAACTTGTCCGACTGAGTTGAAACTTGGTCCATGGGTTTAGGGGGTCTCATTAGCTTTATTTTGAGTACAAATATCCCTATCAAAGATCCCGGGACCTAAGTTTTACATTAAATACCCAGAATTAATTAATTAATTAATCAATTAATTAATTCGGAACCTTTAAAAAAACCTAGCTATACTTGACGGAATTCCGCGAAATTTCGTGTGTTGTCTTACATGGTCATTTACAACATTCCTAAACACTAGCTACCTAGGGATGACTTCATTAGAACGCCTTTCACCACTTTGGAGGATTTATTGGGTGGGAGTAAAAAACTCAAGGGAGATTAACCCGGCTGGTTAGGCCACATTAACCTCCTGAGGATAAAAAACACTCAGCGAAAGGAACTCTCCTAATGAAGAAACCCTAAGGCAACTGACCTAACATGATCCATGTAGACCCATTACATTATAAACCCGCGTAGGGGTGCGGTAATCCCGCTTACAAAACTGTGTGCTGGAGCAAAAAAATGCCCTGTAGAACCAAAAAGTCTTCAACATGGTTGCATCTATTGAAGCACAACTTCATGGTGCATGGAGTTGACCCCCTAGTTGAAGAGGCGGTCAACAAGGTCTACCCCCCTTGGCTTCCCTAGGAGTAAGCCTAGAAGGAAGAGGTTCCAGCCAAGGTGACAGTGTGGACTATGAACCTAGGCATTGTGCCTCCAAAAACACACTAAGTGAACTGGACTTTTCTCACGTTTGCAAGTGTGTCTTAGGACGGCAACATAACTATTCTTTGAACTTTGGAATACTTGGTTGTACTCAGGTAGAGAAGCTTTCTATGTTGCTTTAGATGAAGTAACATTTTGTTAATGTATATCTATTGCACTCTCATGGCTACGAATGATGCAGTTTAATGCATTATCCCAATATAAATTTTCAAAAAACGTATATAAATGAAACCAATGTGGGGTTTTCAAAAACATGTATGACAAAACCAAGGGCAGGTAAATGTATGGCATTTCAAACTGTAAGGAAGACAACATGACCAAAAAAGGAAAAGAGTGCCATAAATGCAATGGAATACAAATTTGGAAATATTGAACTTGTCCTCCTCCATTGTCGCAGGCTTAAGTAGCCCTTCTTCTATTTCTACCTCCTTATCAAGGTAAATATCAGCTATTTTTTTGTTTATCCTACCCATTGGTTGGAAATATGTTATATTTAAATTAACTTGAACATATTTTTTAGTACCTCACATTTCATAGCTTTCTTCCCCTTTCGTAAAACATGTATTTATAGAAGCAATGGAGACTTACATCAACTAATCGCATGTTTAATTCAAGTGTATTCAGTTATCTCAACAAGTCTACTATGAATATATTTTCTTTCAGTATACCACTGAAGTTTGCAACTCCAGTTTAATGCATGTAACTGCTGACAGCTTGTAGTATTACACTTACCAGATTTATTGACTCGTCAAGTTCACCAATCTTAGGGTTGCAAATTGAAACCATGTATGATCATTATATGCCTCCACACAGAATTATGTCATCTAGTATCATATCTACACTGCAGTTTACATCTTTTATAATGTGAATGTTTGTCATCTCTACGATAAGGTCTTACTCTCTGCGGTCAATATCTGTGCAATAATCTGAACTCTGGATTTTCAGAGGGGCTTAAGCATTGTGGATGCTATGTTAGTGACATAGCTCAATTTTTTTCATAACTACCTATGCACCTTGTTTGACACAAATCTTATACAAGCTTTATAAATAATGCATAGCATGAAATATCATACCTGTGGACAGGGTATTCAGGACATATCTTGGCAACTACCTCTGCAAAGTCACTGAAATGAATTATACCATTGGTGCAAAGATAGCGGCCAGAAGCTGATGGAGTTTCATATAGCAAAATTTGGGCTTTTGCAACATCTTCCACATGAACACATCCCAACCAATAATTTGATTGAGTATCTTGTGTACCTGCACAAAAGAAAACCATAAGTCAAATACCTCTTCTTACTCTGTAACAACACAACTTACAATCTCAGAAATGTATGTGCCCTATCCCACTCTGATGCTAAGAATAAAACAAAGTTTACATGTATTGAAGGCCATAATACATATATGATATGGTATAGTTTTACAAGATATCCAAATGGGATCTCACACAACTCTCTACTGCTCAGAAAACCCACAAGAAAGAACAAAAGTAACTAAACAAATATCTCATAGATTCATATAGCTTCTTTGTCCACCATTGTGCCTAGTCAACTTCTGTTAAAGTTGCTTTGCCACAAATAATCACTGTAGATGGGAAATGTAGATACACAAAATATAGAGGGAAGTTTAGAAGCAAAGACATTGAGATTATATATATACTAACAATGTAATGGGCACCATAGATGGTGGTACTAGCCCTCTCAAATTTGAAATTGATTCTAATTGGATTGCAGAATGGATCATTGATATAACAATGTGTATGGGTAATTTCTTTTGAGAAACAACCCCTTCCTCATATCAGCAAAATTGTAGGTTAGACAAACTA
This sequence comes from Picea mariana, assembly GCA_032191745.1. Lineage (NCBI taxonomy): Eukaryota > Viridiplantae > Streptophyta > Pinopsida > Pinales > Pinaceae > Picea > Picea mariana. The sequence goes on along the minus strand of JASDQU010185969.1, from coordinate 5,171 downwards.
ATCTAATACTTCGATGAGGATTCTTTTCTGTGATTTTTTTTTGTGAAACCCAGTTTTGCTAACCCCAGTGATACATAGCTTGATTTGTAAATAGCACGTGATTTGATAATTTTGGTTTGGAAGCCAAGTCATTTGGAATTCTGGACTTCATGTGCAAATGTCTCATTATGCATATCTCATACATAAATGTGGAAGTTCTTAAGTCCCTAGTGAGGAGCCCAAGGCCGAGGCCCCACTAGGAACTATGGGTGACAGCTTGACATGCCACTTTTACTATGTCTCAATACTTAGAACAAGTTACTTTCCTAAGTGGAGTAGTTGGAAAAGATGCATTATGTAATGAAGAAAAACATATTGATAGAAAAAAACATTTGAATGGCATGCCTAAGGAGCACAATAGGGGTTATGATGCGACAAAGAATGTGGGGGCAAAAAGGGGAAAGTCAACCATGGGACATGTAACGTCTCCATAAGTCCTCCTCCATGCATGAGATCGGTGGAACATTCCCATAGAGCATGTGTCATCCTATTAACTAATCCATGCAAATGCAAGGTGATGCCTTCACCAATGGCATGTGTAGATCAGGTTTGGAGACCTCTTTTTCCTATGCACATGTTTTCACCACCCATATATTAAAAAATTGGAGATTTTGGAGATTTCTTCTCACTTATCTTTGCTTGCAGCCATACATTGTTGGATATTTATGCTAGTTATGAGCTAAAATGGGGAAGTTATGCTGGTCATATGGGATCTTGAGGACATGGGAAGGATATCTTGCTTCAAATAGGCTGAACCTTTGTCGAGTCTTGATCCATGAACCCTTGTCGAATTTTGATCAGTGAAGAGAAAGGTTGTTGTTGGTAGGGATTGAATTCCCAAAATTAGTAGAGTTCCATGGGCTTGGAACCCTTGCAAGAATCATAACGCAGCTTGAGGATCCTATGCCAGAGTTGTATCTTGGCCATGAATTGTTCCTTTTGTGGTTGGTATTGTTATCCACCAAGTTGCACTAGGATGGAATTGCATCTGAACCACCAAAGATTGAACAATTATTTGCTCAAGATCAAAGTTCAGAAGTCCATTTGGCCAATATGGCCACCTTTTTCTTCTCCTTCTTCTATACCGCATTTCCATGCCCCTGTACGGAATTGTAATAAAATTACTTATGTGATTTTTGTAACAGACCTAGCCACCTAAGACTTATACATTAGTACATTACTCTAGAGTGTTTTTTTTACTTGTTAAGTATATTTTTCTTTTTCAGTGATTTATAATTTTCGAGTTTTTCACTCAATATCCTCCAAAGCTAGAGTAATTGTCCTAGTGGGTAAGCCTTGGGTGATATTTCATTCTAGAGTCCTATGTATATAACCATGCTAAGCATTATCCTAGAGTCTCATGGAAATGTGTTAAGTTGCCCTTAGGTTTTTTAATGTTTTTTGCAAATAAATAAATTTCCCGCAAAATCGGGATATTTTAATTGTAATTGGTCAATAAGTTAAAAAAAGTAGTACTGGGAGGCATTATAAGCCTTGTGGGTATTTGTTTTCACATCCAGAATACCCACTTTATGTAAGTACCACCTTTTCTTGAGTAAATATTGAGGCGAGTAGCCTGTGTTAAATTTTTAATTAAAATAAAGTACCAAGGCAAGTGTTTCTCTTCCCTAGGCGCCTAAGGGGGAGAAAGTGCATAATGTGGGTCCTAGTCAATTAATTTGTGAGATGCAAATTAAAAGATAACTTTATAACTAAAGTGAGGGTGAGTGAAGAAACACCAAATCTCAGCCACCCATCTAATCTAATCTCAACCGTTAGATTAGAAAACCCCTCACCTTCCCTCATGAGGTCGACTAGGGCAAGAGGGCGCACCCATTCTTGGGTAGTTCATTCATTTCTTGTTGAGAGAGCAAGAGAGAGCTGGGAGAAGTCGAGCTTGAGAAGAGAGACAACATTTGCTGAAGGAGAGCACACATCCCAGGGCAAAGAGCAGCACGGATTTCGAGGCAACAGGCAACAAGGAAGAACAGGCCGTACCGTACAGATTTTTGCAGGCCGTACAGCAATAAATGTGCACAGAAATCGAGGTGGACAACAGCTGTGTTTTATGAGAGTATTGGCACGCTTTTCAAGGCTATTGTACAACATTTAATTGGCACAGAAATAGAGGAAGGAGCTGGACACACTTTTCTAGGTGAGAAAAGTCTGTACAGTCCGTACGGACCTGCACAAAAATAGAGGGTCGTACCACAGAAAATTTCGGGCACGTTTTTCAAGGTGCTGGCACATTTTTCAAGGCATTTTTTCCTGCTGGGTTTTCCATACAGTCTTGGCAGAATTTTGGGCACAAATTTCGAGACAATTCATACAGCATTAATTGTTGGGACAACCGTCCAGTTGCACGGATTTCTGGTTCAGAAATCGAGGAGCAAAGCTACAGGAATGTCCAGATAAGTTTGTGTAAATTTCTGAAGATGAATATGCTATAAAAGAAATTTCTCAAAAGCTCAATAATAATAAAAAGCCCTCTCTCACTAGATTTCCCCTTGTGGGTTTTTCCAGGGTCGAAGTTCGACCGAAAATTCTTGTGTCTAAATTTTCTGAGTTTTGCATACTGCGGATATTTTATTTCTGTGTTGAAAACAATGTTCAGAATCCTCATGTCTCAGTTCTGAAGTTTATTTTCTGCTAAGTTTTTTATATGCTGAAACTGGGTTTGGGCATTTAACTTTGGCTGTAAAATCAGCGAGACTGAAACTAGGTTGGGGTCTGAAATTTTAACATGGTATCAGAGCTGAGTTGAAGGGAAGCAGAGATTTCAGCAGACAGAAAGTTGGGACAGCAGTCACTTCACAGGGCAGATTTTTGAATTTGTAATTTTCAGCAGAAAGAGGATCATGGCTACTGGTTTGAGGGTTGAGGACAGACTTGATGGGGCAGTAAATTTTGGTGCTTGGAAGGAGAGGATGATCTTGCTTTTGCAAGAGAACGAGTTGTGGGACATTGTGGAGAATACCACTACTCATCATGTTGTGGTACCTACCGATGCTACTCTTCTTGTAGCCTATACTAAGAAGAGTATCAAGGCTAAGAGATTTATTCTTGATGCCATCAAGGATCATTTGATTCCTCACTTGACTGGGAAGACACGTGCCTATGAGATGTGGGAGT
>JASDQU010185968.1:6877-17366 GCA_032191745.1 Picea mariana | reverse complement strand
ATCTATTGATCAGGTAATAACCCATCAATAGTTCATCGATTGAGTAAATGTAGGGAAATATGTCTTCCTGCGCTTGGCTGCCCTTGTTAATATGTATCTCATAGCGTATATATGACTCGGCTCGGTGAAGAGCTATGCATGGGCACTCAAGTTTCAAAGCTTTCTCTTGTCTCCTTTTGACTCACCCCGACCAGTTCAAGAGATGTGGATTACATTCTAAGCCACATAGACCAACGATTTGAGGCCTCTATGAGCTAAAAAAAGACTATGACTCAGAGAGTCGAATTCACCAGATCTTAGGGACTCGCCTGCTGGGGTGGGTTAGTCGATTCATCTATTGATCAGGTAATAACCCATCATTCACCTACGGATCGCTGGCCTGAACCTGCTATAGGAACTCTTGTATAAGATAAAAAAATAACTTAAAATACTTGCAAATGATTCACATTATCCGAGACAGATGGACGATATGCCATTTCTATAGTGAATTGAGGACTATTAATATTCTCATCAGGACTAAATTAACCTGCTAATGTGGCATCGTAAATAGATAGAGTCGTCATGGAATCGAGTCAATGATGCTAGAGTAGAGAATGAATCTCTCATTCTGGGGATCAGATGCTTGCTATCATCGCATGGTTCATCCGAGTAACTCCAAGCTTAGGCTCAACGGCTCGAGGGAGGGGGAGGGTGACTATCTAGGAGTGTGTTAGCAGTCTGAGCTTTCATACTCCTAGACTATGGAAGGACAGGGCATGGGGCAGATAGATCTACCCAATATGACCCCTATCAATATGTGTCTCGGGTATCCCATGAAGTGATTTACAGGTCTCCAACTCCCTAGCAAAATCTAGTGTTGTGGTGCAAATGCAAAGGCATCAGAGCCATGCCGCCCTTTCTTCATTAGTCCGTTTCTTGGAAAGCAACGTGACATAATAGAGCTATTCCGATTGGGGAAGGAAATGCAAAGTGAGGTGTAGTGATTTTGGGTTGGCCCTGGGTCAGCTAGAGAAGGAATTCTCTGTTCACCCCACCAAGCAGATCAATCGATCAATACATCAACATGTGTTTCCGTTCACCTCCCCATTCCATCGTATCATTCTCGTCGTGCCTGGGAACAAATTTCCAATCAAATATTGCTCGCCTAAATGCCAAGCTGCATCAATCAATTTCAAAACATGTTAATACGTAGATAATAGACTCAGCGGATAGGAAACCAGCTTGCTGGGATCTATCTTCAGCCCTGCATAGTTTCCAGATTTAGCAAACTGGGTGATATGAAATGGAAGCTTCAAGGTAATTGGTTGAAGGAGCTCAGTTGAGGGAGGTGCTTTAGTGGATGGATGGGCCTTCCTTAGTTGGTGGTGGGTCTTGTTCCTCAGGGATCAGACCCCGCATTATAGCTTCTTCCATCTCTCCGTCCTGTTCATCAAATATTTCTTGGTGAGTATCCATCACAAGTTCTAATGAATTCTCATCCTTTATCCTTTTTATAGCATCATCTATCTCCCCTTTCGGTCTATCACATTCCTCTGAAGAACCTACAACCAAAGCAGAACTTTCACCTCCAGCTGGAGAATCAAATTTGGCCTTTTTTTATACCCCTACACTGGAAACTGGATCATCTGGGCTGGAGACAGATTTTAATCTCCTATTTTGCCCTACTTTTCAATACAATAATTTTTCTCCTCTTCTCACTAGAAAAATTTGTGGTACTAACTGGGGATGTTGGTCTTTGCTCCCGCTATTGTCCGAAATACATTTATCCCTTCTCTGGTTTGTGGGGGCAGCTGGATGGGATGATCATCGGGTTAACCTAGACTCCTGAACACTGGAATCTCCTCCAAAGGTGTGGATTCCTGAGATAGCCTAGATTTATCTCTCGCAACACATCCAGTCCACTCAATATATCTATCTCTCAATTCCTCCATGTACTCTTCTAAATCTGCGAGCCACTAAAGATTTTGAACTACTGCTAGTTTGTTGAGTCAGTAATCCAAGAAACCCTTGTACTTCCCCTAGTGGGAGAACTAGGCTTGGAGGATGACCTTGCGAATTATATATATATAAACCTGTTGTTCATTCTGAATCTCCATTTTACCTGGATCATATTATCTAGGCCATTCTGTATCTTCTTCGGGCTTCCTGGGAGTGGTGTACTCCATATCAAACATTTGAATGTGTTTCAAGGCTGCATGAGCTTCATCCTAGCTTTCTCAATTTCTGGATGCTTCTTCCACTGGGTAAACCTGGTGCTGTACCTCAAGTGCTGGTAAAGCAGCGGTTTCCATCCATTCATTGGAGAGTCCTGTAAAGAGAACCTTGTCGCACGAGAGGAGAATAGTTGGTTTCTCTCTAGGGTGGGTGGGAAAAAAGAAAATGGAGAATCTCATATATAATGCAACCCAGTTACCACAACTAAAGATCCTTATTCAAGTTGATTCACTTATGCCAGCTTAAGAAACACCTTCAGGAACAGGCACACAGAGTCTTGTTGGCCCAGATTCAAAAACAATCTCATTCGCTATTTTTAGATAATCAATTTGCTATTTTGGAATGGACAAGGCATATTGGTTGACTCATCAGGGCACATAATCAAATTTTCTCTTTACTCAACTATACCCTTTCATATCGTTTACCTATGATTGCCAGGTGGTGATCCACTCGATCCAGGTAAGTGTAGATGCCGGGACCCGATCCAGGTGTTTATTATGCACTCGATTACAGGTTTCGATCCTCTTGATTACAGTCATAGCTGGGGTGGGATACTCAGATCCTTGATGGGACACTTTGATGTGCCACTTGGATGGGCTACCGGGATCGGTTGGGCTGCCTGGTTTGGTTACTCGAGCTGGGATACTTGGAGCGGATACCAGTTATACAAAACTCATTTGCTATTCTTGTTTAATAAAACTGCTCTTTTTGGGAAAACAATGAATACAACTCATCGGAGTGATCAAAGTGGATTTTCTATTTTATGAACTATATCCTTTCAGTTCATTTACCTATGATTGCTGGGTGTTTATTCAATAGATTGCGGTACCTTCATGCCAAGGCTCGATCTAGGTGTTGATACAATCAATCTAGGTTTGAATCAATCGATCCTAGAGGTAATCATTCCCAGGAAGGAGGTCCAATTGAGGGGTTGACGAGAGATAGATAGYCGYCGGTTGAAYAGACCCGATATCCCATAACCACCGGTCACTTTATGCACCCACCAGTTCTRCACCCAACAGACTAGGAGGTTTACATAGGTAGGGGAAGAATCATAGGGGATATTCCATGGGCCTACTCAATCRGGGGAATAAGACATAGGGATTGACCTAATCCAAGGGGAATAATCGAAGGGGAAAGGTTACTAGGTTTGCAYGGGATACTCCACTGGGGGGGGATGGTGGTGTGCTACTCAACTGTGGCTGTTGCACTATTCAACCGTGCTAATCGAGGGGCTGCTGTGYTATTTGGATGGGCTTCTCGAATGGGATAATAAAATGGGATGGCTACTGCACTATTYGGCTGGGMTAATAAGCTTAKCTACCGGGCTTGKCTTTATACTCATCGCCTAGAAGAGAAGCTACGGTCAGTGCTAGAATGAATGAATGAAGCTCTTGTCATTGAAGCTCTAATAAGTCAGCTAGAACCTCTGGTCGGTGCATGATAGTCGATCAATAATAGGAGGAGGTACCGATTACCGCTAKCTAATAGATAGGGAGCCCATACCCAATGGAATAGGAGGTGGTTTCCACAGGGAGGCATAGTGACTGGATGCTGATAGGAGAGACAAGAGTAGGCGATATTTCGGTACTCATGCCAGGAATCTTTGTTGATAGTCAATGCCGATAGGAGAGGCCAGGAGTAGTCGATTAGATGCCGCCGGGACTCCCCCAAGTTTCAATTCCAGATGTCGATCCACCTTACGATAGAGATACCCTTCTTTCCTGAGCCTATTGCCTTACCCATTCAGTTCAGAACCCACTGATGAGGGCCATTCAAACATGACTTACTGAGATGGAACTGAAGTTGGTTCCTACATGAACCTTACCGATCGAGACGAAACACATGGATGGATGTTCCTACAGATACTCACAGGGAGGGCCTAATCGAAGGGGAATTATCCAAGGGGAATAATCCATGGGATAGAGTACATGGGGAATAGTAAGGGGACTGATCCACAGAGAAGGGGAATGATCAATGGGGACACTCCAGTGAGTGGGAAAGAGCTACACGCTGAGGTTACATGATAAGCATGAATGAGGTTATAGATGAGGTCTAATGGATTAGGAGGACGTTACACGATCATGACGCGTTACACGATTAGCTTGGTTCAATTAGCTTACATGATGAAGGTTGTTACCCCGATCGATGAGATGCATGAGGTTACTAGATAATGAGGTTCGATCGATTAGGGAGGTTATACACGATGCATGTCGACGAGGTCGATGTTGATTGGCTTGGCTATGTTGATGATTAACGATTGCAATGGCGATTAACAATGTTGATGTTGATCGGCAATAGCGATCGAGACGGAACACATGGATGGATGTTCCTACAGATACTCACAGGGAGGGCCTAATCGAAGGGGAATTATCCAAGGGGAATAATCCATGGGACAGAGTACATGGGGCACAGCAAGGGGACTGATCCACAGAGAAGGGGAATGATCAATGGGGACACTCCAGTGAGTGGGAAAGAGCTACACGCTGAGGTTACAYGATAAGCATGAATGAGGTTATAGATGAGGTCYAATGGATTAGGAGGACRTTACACGATCATGAYGCGTTACACGATTAGCTTGGTTYRATTAGCTTGGTTCAATTAGCTTACAYGATGAAGKTTGTTACCCCRATCGATGAGATGCATGAGGTTACTAGATAATGAGGTTCGATCGATTAGGGAGGTTATACACGATGCATGTCGACGAGGTCGATGTTGATTGTCTTGGCTATGTTGATGATTAACGATTGCAATGGTGATTAACAATGTTGATGTTGATCGGCAATAGTGAGTAAATAGCTATGGCAGTAGCGATGGTGATTAACGATGTTGATTTGCGTTGGCAATTCTTGCTTTTAGATACTTTCACCCCGACGGACTAGTGATGCTGGGGTAGGAGAGATAGGGGCAATCCAATGGACATATTATGTAGCAGTTTGAGGTGCACCGATAGAGAGATGTATCTGAGCTTGTCGGTTTCCTACTTGCTTCTCAGGAATTGCTTTCTAAGCATCCCAGGTCAGCGTTCAACACCAGTTCAACATTCCTCCTAGCCCTCAGACATTCATAAAGAATTGGTGAATTCGCGGTGGGGAACTTTTCTATATGTAATAATTGATGCTTATAAAAACAAAAGTGTTTTTCTACCATCCGCCTAAAAAACCAGCATGCAAGGACGCCTGTCACTTCGGGCCACTCGCCTTACTTCTCGAGAAATGATCGACTGCATTAATGCTAAAAAAACATGCTATAAGAAAGACTGGGCTCTGCGGTTAGTCCTAACTGCCATAGCTAGGTCACTCACTGCATCCTCGAAACTCAAGTGAGAAGCGATATGGGTGGATACCTCTTCTATCAACTACGACCAGAAGGGGATCTTTAGTAAACAACATAAAATGAGAGATTGATTCCCTGCTAGTGCAGCTTTCTCCTGCCTTCCACTCATTCAAGCTTGCAGGTTGAGTTCTCTCTTCTCTATCACATGCGGTAAAGAATCGACCGAGAGTTCAACGGAGGACATGAACGGGAACACTTCAATTGATTTCTGAGGCGAGCCGGCATTAAGAACGATTCGATTTCTAGTGCATTGCTAGAACGGGGACAGGGAAAGCAACCTAGTTGAGTAGCTTTTATAATGTGCCCTTATATAGTAAACCTCTCTCGGTATCACTCAATCGGCTCTCAGGTTGATCGAGCCCTATCCAACATTGAATTTCCTTCTTGCTCGCTCTCTTATTATATAGGAGAATGGAGATAGGTGTTTCATAGATCTATATATAGAGTGGGAGCCAGAGAAGAGGGGTTTCACGAACAAATAAACTAGTAGGGGTGGATCGAAACATTCTTTAATTCTGATCGAACGCGAAAAAAAGCTTACGCCTAACTATCTCCCCACTTCCTCTAGTCAAGTTGTTCCATAGAAATAAGTTTCTCCAAGGGGTTCTTAAGCAAATGAACGAAATCTATGCCTTACTCAGGGTGGGTAGGAATGGTTGCACGGGAATGAATTAACCCTGTTGGGCATTAATCTGAATGTTGGGCTTACTTGACCCCCGTGGGTCGGCTATGATGGTTGATTCCAAGAATCAATCACTCAATGTGAACATATAGGCTTTGGTAGCTGTCGAATCCATCTGTTCCCGGTTTAGGAGCCCTAACTAGATCCTTAACTATCGATGTGGAAATTGCTTATACACGGTGTAGTGAGGACGAGCATTTCTATATAAATAAGGGGAGAAAGAAGGGGGCTTGTTCCCGCCTGAACCTAGTTGTGCGCCAAATTAGATGTGTTCGATGCATCCCTTATATAGAAAAGGGGATAATATATGGTTCGTTCGCCAGTTCGGGCAGGGGAATAGACAGGAAGACCAGTTATTCTCTTCCCTGGACTCGGGGGGGCTCATCACTTACTCGATGTTAAAGCAGTTCATGAATGGGGTAGGTTCCGTGTGATCCCATCCCCGGAGAAGGGGAGTCAAGGTGGTTTTACATATGCCAACCCAGTCGATCTTGTATCGATGACTATCTCGTACGTGAGCTAGATCAATGACTATCCTCTCTGAAATTACATGCTCCACTATATGGAATTCTCAATCTTTGTGCGGATGGGAACTTTATCATCCCACCTGAGCCTATCTCCATATAAAGGGTGGTTTGGTCTATTCTCCCAGGGATATAGAAGTTGAGGACATGCTGAGGAGTAGTATATACGTCGCACACACCCTTACTCACTAGAGAGGGCCAGTTATAATAAAGAAAGGGCCCTGGTAGGGTTGGATAATAAAGGAATTCCACTACACCCGCTAACCCTTTATATCTCGCCCACCATAGAAAGTTCACCCCTTCAGGCAGGTAAATCCCTTGATCGGAAGGCCTGGTCCCTCGATCGAAAGGAAGGAAGGCCAAGGATAGAATATAAGTGGCACACAATTGGCTAGAGTCTTTCATTCCTGTTATTAAGGGCCCATAGAATCTCATAAGTTACACCCGATTCCCCGCATTTAGAGATAGATGACACACCCAATTCCCCACATTTAGAGATAGATGACACACCCAATTCCCCTAGATAGTTTCTTCTCTTTATCCCATCTAAATAGAAGTGATTAGGTAGGGTCTCTTCCCCACCTTATCCCCTAGAGAAATGCTCTCTCATTGCCTCATCACCATATCAATCATTAGGGTCTCTTCCTCGCTTCTTTCCCCACCTCTTCCCCTAGAGAAATGCCCCTTCAATTCCTAAACCAAAAGGCAGGAGTTCAGGTTATTTCCTTTCTTTTAAAGTGACCCAATCCAATATTTCCCCAATAACACTAGTAATTGGATATTTTTATTGGAGGAAAGATGAGTCTCTGCACCCGACCCGATCCCCAAGCCTTAGGAAGAAGTATAACATAGAGCTAAGGCCAAGTAGTGCTAGAAAGCCAACGTCTACCTGAACCCAGACTGTCTTCTCCCTTACCCAAGGATTGGAAGGATATTTTTCTTGAAGGAAAGAATTACTTCACGAACCATCACTTAATAGACCAGGAACCAGGACCATGAAAGATGAGAAATCATTCTATTGGAAGGTCATCTCTTGGAAGGTTAACTAATGGAAATCCATCTCGACTAATCATCTCAACTAATGGAAGGCCATCTCAACTAATATTTGGAGACCCACCAGACCAAATAAACTTCTGGAAAACCATCTCGACTAATACTTGGAAGGCCGGGAACCCAGCAATTTAATTATAATAATTGAATTGAAAGAAACATACAAGTTAACTAATAATCAAATCCAGTTTATCTGCCCCATCACAATATATGCTATATTAGTCATCAATGGGCTTCAAACGCCTTTTTATTTCACAACTTGGAGTTTCAGACTCATTCAGATACAATAGCTCATTCTTTAGGCTGCTCATATAGTGTCCAAGTGTTGAGACATAGCCCAGAAGAACCCAGTATTGAGGTTACACCCAGAAGAAGGAAGACTATTGTGAGCTTAATATTTAAAAATCTCAATCTTAGCAATCAAAATTCTCCTAAGCATAATGGAATAAGTGTAATTACATATATAAAAGAAATGAAAAGAAAGTGGCAAGGCGATAAAGCCATTTCAATGCCAATGATTGACCTTTGTTTCAATGCCTTAGAGAGATTTGACAATGAGTGGTCGAACTTAAGCAGTACAGTTAGTCCAATCCCAATCCTATGCCTTATGAGCTATTGCGTTACAGTGAGTTCAAATCCCTTGTCTTATGAGTTTGGTAGGGCACAACTACTATTCTGGTATTCTTCGTCGAGTTTAAGAGGGGTGATGCATTACTCGGTGGCTCCATCCAGTTATCGCTTGAATCAGATTGCTTTCAATTCCATTGATAATCTCCCCTTTCATACCCGTGCCTGTTTATATTTACTTAGGAACAATACAACTCGAAAGTCCATTAAATAGTTCTTAACCAATTGAACTGGTCAAGCTGAGCGATGGGAATCAGAGGGGATCAGAGTTCCAGCCCTTGTATGTCTCTTTATGAGCGAGGGAGTCTCAGCCCAAGCTTCTCGGTTTGGTCCTACCTTTCTTATCCAGTTCATGCTCTTACTTCAGGCCAATACTTTACTTGCTTAATACCTTGATGGAGTCACCTTATATCGGTACAAGCTAAAAGTCCAGATGAGAAATCATGGCATCTTTACCCAAGAAGATCGAGATTCTTTTCACTTYGTATCACATCAGAAAGGAACAAGGGGGATCTCAATCTACTTATTCTTTTCCCTATTYGATCATCTTTGGAAGATCAGGAACAACCATAAGGTGMATCATAATAGTACCCGTACCCTTGTTCTTTATTATATTTTGAAAGAAAAATTACATATATAATCTTCACCCTTGCTTGAGGTAAGGTATCGGCCTAGTGCTCTTACAATTCTCTTACTTCTTCTTTCTCCTTCAGGCCAGTACTTTACTTACTTAATTGGTGGAGGCACTTCGGTCCTAGCCAAAGGAAGGGAAGTGAAGCGAAGCAAGGAGTTCAAGGTCTCATCAAGGCCAAGCAAAGGCATTTTTACTGTTCCTCCGAAGGCCAAGCTAAGTACGAAGTAGAAGGCTAAGTACGAGGTAGAAGTGTGGTCGTCGAAATAGTCATCCCACATAACACCCTCATAGTCATCATAACACCCTCATAGTATCGGTCGAATACCGGGCATAGCTCTTATAGGTCTAGGTTGGCTAGTCAATATCATGGTTAATTGGTACATGATTTGAAGTGATCAGGGTTGGTCGACTGGATTGACCTTGTCAACTCGTATCGGATTGATTTCTTCTTTTCTCAATTCTTCGATTGTGTAATTACGTATATAATAATCTGAAATATCTCAAGAATGACTAACGGATACGAAAGTCGAGGGGAAAGTCAAAGTGATTGGTTAGTGAACACGCCGCCCAAAGTACTTCTACGCGAAGTGGGTCACCGGCGTGTTACTACTTGGCTACGGAGCTTGAAACCTTCGACCTTGAGTTACTTATTAAACAAATTGAGAGATTATTTGGCTGAATCTGGTATGACACATATCTAATTTCCGTTATATATGTTTATGTGGTGAGGTCTTTTCATTCTTTGGCTGTATGAGGCTAGTTGATTACTCATCTAGAGTAAGTAAGAGTAAGTGATGGATCTACTCTGGATGGCAAGTAATAAGGCAATCTATCCGTCTGGTAACTAGGCAAGTAAGAGATATGTACCTATAGGCCATCTTATGCATCTATGAGTTTCCTCACTTATGCTAGGATGGCCTTTCTTTCCTCCTGCCAAATAGAATGGGGAAGCATTGAATGGAGACGAAAATGATTTCCTCAAGGTGGGTCGGGTTCGAACTGGTTCACAAAGAAGAACCCATACTTCCCTACCTTATTCCTTCTTGTCTTCTAATAGTAACATGTCCAATACCGATTCATAAGTCTCTCTTAACTGAGAGGTCTTTATGTTCTCTCTTAGATGACTTGGAGGTATTGAGTTCCTCCATTCCTTAAACTAACGCTTGGGCCCGGCCTCAGAAGGACACATTCGTAAAGTATGTGTTAAATCAATATTTCAAGTAGGATGGTCGAGTGAGTAAGAAAATTTTTATAATAGCATCCTCTCCTCCCAACTTTATCTCGCTCAAATAATCCAAAACTTTTACAATGTGAGGAGTTGGGAGACCAAAGAATCTTGGAGAATTGTTCAGCCATTTTGTATCAAAGTAATTTGGGTATCCTTGAAAACTTTTGAAATCAATAGTTGGATACATTTGTTCC
>JASDQU010185967.1:1811-20664 GCA_032191745.1 Picea mariana | reverse complement strand
TTATGCATCTCCTTTAGAATTGCCAGCCTCAAATCTCAGACATTGGGTACATATACTCTGTTTTTGTACAGAAGTAAACCATTAGTTCCCAAGGTGTAACTTTCCTGGGTCTGTGGTCTCTCACTCTGTTGTAGCTTTGCTACAAGATTTTTGTACTGCAAATCAGCATTGGCAACTTCTAAAATTCTATCTTTCATCTCAGTCTAGTACATGCTAATGGTTGTATCATGTAATTCGTGCACTTTTCTACTGAGTGCATCAACCAACTTATTTTCTTTCCCTTTGATATGCTTGATATCAAAGTCATATTCGCACCGAAACTCCAACCATCTGATTTGCCTGGCGTTTAAGGTCGACTGATCAAATAAATACTTCAGACCATTATGGTCTGTTCTCAACTCGGATCTCTTGCCCATGAGGTAATGTCTCCATTTCCTCAAGGCGTGTAGGATTGATACCAGCTCTAAATCATGAGTGGCATAATTCTTCTCATGTTCCTTCAACTTTCAGGACTCATAACAAATTACAAATCGCTCTTGGCTGAGAACTCCTCCCAGCCCCTCCTTACACGCATCTGTGCACACTACATAATCCTTGTCTAGATCTGCAATCTTCAGGATTGGAGCACTGGTTAGCAGCTGCTTCAATCGCTGGAAGTTGCTCTCACATTCTTCATTCCACTGGAACTTCTTCCCCTTCCTTTGCAAGGAAGTGATAGAATGAGTTGTTTTTGAGAATCCGGCTATAAACCTCCTATAGTAGCTTGCCAGAGCCATAAAAGATCTAACTTCTGCCACATTCCTTGGCACTAGCCATTCTCGAATGGCATGTACCTTGTCAGGATCCACAAAGATCCCTTCTTCAGATATTATATGTCCCAAGTAATGGATCTGCCTTTGGTAAAATGAGCACTTGCTCAGTTTTGCGTATAGCTGGTTTTCTCTCAACACCTGCAGCACCATTCTCAAGTGTTTCTCATGTTCTTCCTCTATCTTGGAATAAACCAATATATCGTCCAAGAAGACTATGACAAACTTGTCCAGATAATTTCTGAACACTCCATTCATTAAGCACATAAAGACAGTAGGCGCATTGGACAATCTAAACGGCACCACTGTAAACTCATAATGACCGTACCTTGTTCTGAAGGCGGTCTTGCTAATTTCCTCATCCTTTATTCTCACTTGGTGATATCCAGATCGGAGATCTATTTTTGAAAATATTTTCGCATCCCTCAACTGATCGAAAAGATCATCAATCCTTGGCAGAGGATACTTGTTCTTGACAGTGACCTTATTCAACTGCCTAAAGTCAATGCACAGCCTCAATGTCCCATCTTTCTTCTTCACGAATAGGATTGGGGCTCCCCACGGTGACACACTGGGGCGAATGTAACCTTTCTTTAGTATCTCTTCAAGCTACAATTGCAACTCTTTCAGCTCTGGCGTACTCATTCTATAAGGAGCTTTCGAAAATAGATCTGTTCCAGGCATCAGATTTATAGAAAAATCGATGTCCCTCCTCGGAGGTAGTCCAAGTACCTCCTGAAATATGTCTTTAAACTCCTTGAGTACCTTGTGGTTTTCCCAATTCGAGACCACATCTTGGAATACTTCTTCCACCCGGGCTGCAAATAATTGACATCCTTTCCGGTAACATTTCTTCAGCTGCATGGCTAAGATTTCCCTCACAGCCACGGCTCTGAGAATTCCTTGGACTGTTACCTAATTTACCTCTTCGTTTAGGCATGTGAACCTCTTGTTATGGCAATCCAGAAGGGCATGGTGCTGGTCCAACCAGTCCATCCCAATTAAGCAATCATATGAGCCTAAAGGAAGAATGTTCAATTCAGCCTTAGTGCTCATTCCTTTCATGTCCACCGAACATGACTTAACCAATTCAGTGACCTTCCTCTTGGTCCCTAATGCTAACTACACTAACCAAGACTTCTCATGTTTTCTCTTCTTTAGATGCAAACTTTCCACCACTCTAGGATCTACATAACTATGGCTAGCCCCTGAATCAATTAAAATAACAAGTGGTCGGTTGTTGATCGTACCTTCCACTTCAATCATGTGCGATTGAAATTCTGCTTGCTTGTTGTCTAGGGTTGTGTAGATCCTCGGTATTCTGTTGCCCATATCCTCCACTGTTTCAGGTTGCTGAACAGTATGTACAGATCTCGCCTTACCATTTTTATGGGGACAATCTCTCTACTTGTGGTTTCCTTGATAGCCCCAACACTGAATGGGCTCCTGTCTCTATCTTTGTGGTCTCTCTTCAGTCATTCTCGACTCTCTAAACGATGGCTATCTCTGAAGACTATTTCTGAAAAAGGATGGCTTGAATCCCTTCTGCCTCTGTTCTTTCTTAACTCTCTTCTGGTCATCCCAAGCCTTCCGAAAGGCAGGATTTTATCTTTGTTGTTTGTATAGGAATTTCTCCCTTCTTATGATTTCTTCCATGGTCTTAGGATCATCATATTGAATCTTGTCACCAATGGAAGGTGGTAGTCCACTCAAATACCTCTGAATTTTAACAGCCTTGTCTTTGATGAATGGAACATACTTCAATAGTTCTAGAAAACTTCGTTCATACTCATCAATGGTCATACTTCCCAACTTGATTTTGAAGAAATCCTTCATCTTTCTGTCATAGTATCTTTTTGTCAGGTATTTCTTCTCTAAATACCTCTTAAATTCCTTCCAAGTGACCTCTTTCTCACTGATATGTTGCACCTGCACAAACTGATCCCACCACATGGATGCTTTTCCTTTCAGTTGGTACATTGCAATTCTTTCTTCTGCATGGGTGGAATAATTCTACAATTGGAAGTATTTCTTCATGCCAAGCAACCATGTCTCGGCATCTTCCTCCTTCTTATGTTCTCCATTGAATGTGGGAGGCTTAATCTTGTTCATCTCTCCTTTCAATTCCTCCCTTCTAGATTTCCGATGTTTTCTGGTAGGGGATGGGCTTGAACTATTGTGTGTCTTCCTGTCAGAATTTCTTTAGGAGCGACTAAGATGTCGACTACCACTCCTCGACCTACTTCTTCTCCCATGGGTTCTGCGACTTTTCGTCATACTTGAGTCTCTTCCCTTCTCGAGTTTCTTCTCTATTCTTTCTAGACTCTTCAAAAATTTTAAGTTTAATGCACCCTGTCGGTCCCTGACTTTCATGAGCTTTCGGCTATCATCTCAGCGAGCTTTGGCCTCTCTTTGCAATCTTTCAAGGATTTTCATTATGTGTTCTTCCTTATCCTTCTCTTTTCCATGTCCATTGGAGTTTGATCCTTCAACTCCCATGTTAACATCCTTTCCTTCCTATTTGTCTTCTATTTCAAGGTTAATCTGCACTCTTCCCCACTCCATACTCAGCGTTGGTTAACTGGAATCCTGACCTTCGTTGAAGTCTGCACACACACTGTGCAATTCAATTCAAAGTTTGTCAGTCCATTAAACCTTCATGAACAATCCACAATATTTATAAGCCATTTCGAACAAAATAAAAGACATTATGTTTTTAAATAAGTTTCTTGAACTGCAAGTATTATGTATCTCTTCCATTTCTTTGCATTTTGCGGCAATTTCCAAACAGTTTTGGAACTCGTCAGTCTTCTGCAATATAATGCGCAGACGACTCGAATTGGTCAAGCCTTCATTTTCTTGACAATTCCTCATCTTTTGTGACAATCGAGTTTAAGGAATTGTTTCAATTTCACGAATTCTCTGAGCTCTGTTCAGCTCTATATTTTTCGGGTGTTCGAAAATTTAGTCTTTGGTATTTCGGGACTTTCGGGCCTTCGGTACCCAGGACTTTGGGTTTTCGGTACCCGAGAGTTCATTATATAGTGACTCCCCACCTCTTGTCATTTCAATTGCCGAATCCTGAAGTTCCGATTTACTTTACCCTCCGGGCCCACAACACAGTTGTCGCCCTCTACCATAGTGGTACGTGGTGCTCTTCATGTGTCTACGTGGCACATCTCCCGATTGAAGCTTCGGGTGTCGGGGTTTCATGATCCCCGACGACATGAGTTCCTGTCCTCACGAACTCCCGATCCCCGATTTGCCGATGTACCTTTTTCCTTAGCCCCCCCCACGGCTATGCCAAGGTCCATGTAACCGCCTCTCATAAGACCACATTCTTACCTCCTATCAGAGTTTCAGACTTCCCAATGTCCAAATGCACAGGTCATCAGGATTCGCGATTCTCCGAATCCCGACGCGTCCTTCACACGTTAGCCCTCCTGGATTAGCTCTTGGTCCATGTGACCTCTACCCCGTGACTGTAGTCAAACCTGTCGTCGGGGTTTCGGGGTTCGGAGTTCCACAATGCATGGACTTCTTGTCCTTACGATTCCCAATTCTCTGAATCCCGACTAGCTGACAACTGGCTCCCTCTTATCGGGGTTTCGCGGTTCGCGATTCCAAAATAAAAAAACACTTTGTCACCAGGATCCCCGATATCCTGATGATCCAAACACCGATCAACAACTTCCTATCGGTCCTTTCCTGATGGCGTCGATTGTTGCCATGCGTCCTCCTTAATATGGACGGTTCTGATCGTTTCTTGGAACTTTTACCATGAAAATTCCTGACCTCCTTCGTGACTCTCGATATCACGATTCTTGATTTCCCGTAATGGAAAATCTCACGACGTGTGTCCTCTATCTTCCGGACGGTCTAGATCTATTTCGGAGCTTTTGCTCATATCCTTTGAGGTTTAACCTTCGGACATCTCCCGATAGATCCTACGGCTGACGGGTTTTCCGGCCGAGATTTGACGGTTCAAATGGTTCCTAACCAGTTCGGAATTTCGCATATCGCGATTTTCCCACATTACTCTGTATTTGAAAAAGGAATTTTAATTCCTACGCACATTTTTCTAGATCCAACGGCCACGAGGCCTCGCCTTCCCTCTCGAACAGATCCTAAGGTTCTAACACCATTGGTGTAGAGACTTGTCTCCCTGCGGCCATAGACCACATCGGCTGCAGTTTCACTGCACTGCTAAACCTCCTGAGCTCGTAAGCATGGTCAAGCAACTACTTGACATTTTGGAGCAAACCAGGGTATGAAATTGGTTCTCTAGACCCAATTTCCTTCACATTCTCGGTCCAATGACCACTCCACTGGCCCATCTAGGTTTAGCATCGAAACCTTCGCTCTGATACCAATTTGTAGTGTACCTTTTTGCTTACCTAGAGTTTATAACGCACTATGTAACAATCTGTACACGCACTTCTACATAATTCATACATGCATTATATAATAACATGTATTCAAGTAGTGAAATACATTTAACTCGGAGTAAAAACATATAATTTTACTGCTACGATTAGCAATCCATAGCATTTAACAGTAATTCATATACACAGTGGAAATCATGATAATTTATGTAGCACAGTCATGCAAAATGTGATAAGAACATAGTTAGATACTTATCTTGCAACAGTGGTGAAATCCACCAACCAAGTGCAGACCTTCCACGAACCTCCCAGCCTTAGACCACACTGCTCATCATCTCAACAGTGGATCACCCCCGAGCTGGGACCGAGCTCCACCTCAAGGCAAGGAATCCTAGGCTAGGCTGGGGTTACAGGGAAACAACACAGAAATATCTGGAAGGATTCTTCCCAAAGATGCCATCTTACGCCCACTACTACCAGACTCTCATTCCCCACNCCCTCTCTGGGTATCGGCAACAGGCCGAATCAGGAAGTCTCGGAGCCTGTAGATGGTGCTGGGTACTCTCTGAAAGAAACCACTTTCCAGCAAACGTTTTCACCTAGAAAGAGTTGCTCACAGGCCTGACAACCTGCCTCTTCCAACCACAGTCACCTCCCTCACCAGAAGAGAGGTCATACACAAGCTCAGCCCAAGCTTACTCTGGCCAGTATGCCACGCACAGTCCAGTACTGCGTGGCTGCAACAACCAATTGGGAAAAACAGACACGCGCTTCCCAAACAAGTTCAGCAATCATTGGATAGTCTCACAGTTTTTGGTTTTGGGATTGTACGAGGGTATTCTTGCAGAGGTCCGACGGGTTCATGCTCAGACGGTCAGGTAGAATGGATAATATCCCCCTCCCACGGTTCATCTCAGTTATTATATTTGCATGCACCAGGGTTGACACTTCTCACCCGAGGAACTGCATGTGTTCCCACTACATGCATCCCTTTTGCACGTTTTCCCCTTGCCAGGAACTTAGGATAAAATAAAATACACATGTCTTTTTGGGAATAATATTAAAATATTAATCTCAGGCTTAAGCCCCCTAGGCTTATCCCCTATTCTCAACACTTAGCCCCTTTTTCCCACCTTCCAGCCCCTAATCCCTTGCCCATTCTGTGGGCGCTCAATCCCCCTTCACTCAGTCATCGTGGTCGGTCTGCACCTGGCGGTGGTTATATTTTATTAATCATTCTGCATACATACAAGTACATCAGCAGACTCTGGCCTTCAACACTTAGGCTCCTTGGTCTAACAAACACATAAGCCTACCAGCTTATACAAAACATGGCTCACCAGCCTATAGACATGTTTACAATTCATTTCATATATCATGATTTGCAACGGGGCTCGGTCTTGGGGACAATACAGTAAGAAGGAGGAAAGGAAAAGGAAAAAGCCAAAGAAGCTAAGGAACAAACCACAGATGAGAACACAAACAACCCAAGCAATAAGATGGAACAGGAGGTTAGAGCAACTCCTATGGATGGAGAAAATAGAGACACCAACACCCCCATGCAAGAGGTAGATGGAGATGCAGAAATGACGCCAAGTGAGGTAGGAACATAAGAGCCTGATCTCAGAGATATTGTGGAAAGGGAAGGAATAAATCTCCCGAACATATTAGAACAATGGAAAAGGCTGGGCATAGACAATGTACCAGTGGAGAAACTAGATCGTATCTAGAGGGCTCAAGTGCACGCATGGGGAGATAGGACACCTCAGAATCAAAATTGGTGAGGGACAACTCCAGATCTCACCCAAGCAGACAAGAAGGAATAAAGGAAGGAAATCAAATAGCGTAGCCCTACAGGAACTAGGAGCTCTGCTGATAATGTCAGGTAATATCAAAAATCTATTTCCCCACTCCCCCTCACATGTTTAAATGAATATTATAACTTGGAATATTAGAGGCCTAAACATCTCATGAAAGCAAATAATCCTTAAAAATAGACTGAGGAAGGAACAACTGGATCTCTGTTTCATCCAAGATACAAAATACACTATAGACAGAATGGAAACAATTAGAAAAAAAACAATGGAGCAAGTACAAGACATTGGTTGTCAAAGGACATCAGATGGCAGGCAGTATTCTCACCTTGTGGAACCGACAAGTGATGAATTTACTAGCAGTTGAAGCCACCAGACACACACTTTCGAATAACTTGCAAATCATAGGTAACATGGAGGTGATTCTATGCACTAATGTGTATGGTCCCCAGATGTTGGAAGAAAAGAGAAGAATGCTCCTAGACCTAGAAAAGATAAGAGCCCATTCCAACAACCTCCACTGGATCTTGGTAGGGGACTTGAACATCATCATGACAATGCAGAAAAAAAGGACGCACCAGGACACTGGATAGAGATGCAGAATCATTTTCAGTGTTCATTAACACAATGGATATGGTGGACATCAAAACCATTAATGGCTAGTTCACATGGAACAACGAACGGATAAAGAAACATCAGAATGCGACAAGGCTAAACTGATTCTTGGTGTCAGAGTCCATTATTCTACTGGGTTTAACTTTAGACTACATCATCTTTCCCTTGGGGGGTTTAGACCACTGGCAAGTCTAATTGGAAGCAGACTTCCAAACCACACCAAGGAATATACCGTTCAGATTCAAGAAATTTTGGATCAACCATCCCACATTCAAGGAGAATATTAGCCAATGGTGGTGGGCGCAAAAACTGGAGCAAGGGACAAGGATGTTCAATTTTTATAATAAACTCGAGTACATCAAACATAAACTCAAGGAGTGAACAAGGAAATATTTGTAAACATAAACCAAGAAAAGAAAAATATTGAAGACAGAATGAAGAAACTTAAGGAAATCTACATAGAAAAGGGCTATACAGAGGACAGGAAAGAGGAAGAGACACAAATGACTCAAGAATGGGAAGCAAGATGCCAGCAGGAAGAGACTCTATGGAGCCAAAAGTCTAGAATCAGGTGGCTAAAGCAAGGAGTGTGGAACACAAAGTTTTTTCATAGAACAACCATTTCTAGAAGAACCCACAACAAAATCCTATTAATTCAGGATCAAGATGGGATCAAGAGAGATTCCCACAAGGAGATTGAAAACATATTGGTAAACCACTTCCAGGGGATATCCCATGAACCCAACCAAGACAGTATAGAGGCCATATAAAGGATAACTCAGCACATCCCCAAGCTAGTTACTGAGGAACAAAATATCAACCTAAACAAACCCATCACTAAGGAGGAAGTTGACCAAGTGGTCCAGGATATGCCCAATGGAAAGGCCCCACGACCAGATGGCTTCACGATGGAATTATTCAAATCCTGCTGGGAAGTGGTCAAACATGACATTTATGGGGTTGTCGAAGAGTCTAGACGCTCGACCTCCATTCTGAAAGCGCTAAATGCCACAATGATTACTTTAATCCCCATAGAAAATGAAGCAAGGACCCCAGACCGCTATAGACCCATAGCTTTAGGCAATGTAGTCTACAAGATAATCTCTAAAGTCATAGCCAATATACTAAAACCTCTTCTACCCACATTGATTTCATGGGAACAACCAGGTTTTGTAGAAGGGAAACAAATTGTGGACAACGTCATCCATTCCCATGAGCTGATACACACACTTAAACTCCAGAGGAGAGGGGGATGATAATCCAACTTGACCTAGCAAAGGATTATGACAAAATTAGGTGGCACTATATGGTCAAGACTCTGGAAGCTTTCAACTTTGCACAACAATGTATTGACTAGATTGTCAACCTAGTATCAACGACAAGTTACTCGCTTTTAATCAATGGCGCACCAACCAAACCCTTCTGGTCGTCAAGAGGCATTAGGCAAGGAGATCCGTTATCACCTTTCATGTTCATTCTGATGATGGAAGGACTCAGTAGAAGCATAAAGCATGCAACCACAATAGGGGAATTAATAGGCAACAAACCTTTTGAAAACTTCCCTACCTCCATGCACCAACAGTTCATTGATGACAACTTACTCCATGGAACACCCACGATAAAGGAAGTGAAAGATTATAAAAGAATCTTAGAAGAATTTGGGAAATCCTCGGGAACAGAGATCAATCACTCCAAATCCATGATCTACTTCTTCAATACCAACCCAACAATCCAAAGAAACCTGACAAATATTTTGGGGTTTGAACATAAAACACTTCCAATGAAATACTTGGGAATCCCCGTGATGGACAGAGCATGCAACATGGAAACCTGGGAAGGAGTGATGAACAAACTATAGGAGAGGGTGAAAAATTGGACTTATAGATCCCTCAACCTAGTGGGGAGACTTATTCTCACCAAAGCGGTTCTGCAAACAATTCTGACCTATATGATGTTAGTGTTCCTTGCTCCCAAAGGAATAGTACAAAAAATAAGAACCATCCAAATGGACTTCCTATGGTGTTGAGAAGAAATCAAGAAAAAATGGGCCCTTATGGCATGGGAGAAGATTTGCAAACCCAAAAGAAAAGGAGGATTGGGGTTACAAGACCCGCAGGTAACCAATGAAGCCTACGGTGTGAAACTCCGGTAGAGATGGGTTGAAGAAAAAACAACAATGTGGACAACCGTCTAGAAGGCCAAGTATGCCCCGGACATCAACGACCAGGATAGAATCCTCTTTATGGGAACAAGGGAGGGATTATCCATCTGGAATCTGGCCTGGAGAAACAAAACCTAGATTCAAAAACACAGCTTATGGGAAGTGAGGAATGGTAAAACAACTAGATTTTGGGAGGACACATGGAAATAGGAACTCAGAATGGAAAATACGAATAGGGAGGATGTCTAATAGTATATGACCGCACAAGGAAAAACCAAAATACATGACTACTGGAAACAAGGAAATGATCGCGACATATGGAGGATCTGGGAGAATCTCAATCCACAAAATAGAGATCGGATCACAACAATAGCAAAGGAGGTGGAGCAGGAATTGGGGAAAAGGAAAATTGTAGTCTCAGAAGAAGAGGACCAAATAAGATGGGGCAGGAAAATGGTGGGGAATTAAAATTAAAAAGTTCCCCCACAATTAAATAATGTCTCAGGACCAAGAAGATCTAGCGCAACAATGGGGAAATATTTGGGACAACCCCTAGTGGCCAAAAATCAAAATTTTCAAATGGTTAATACTTCACAACCGAATCTTGACCGACGAAAACTAAGGAAAAGGGGTTTCATAGGCCCATCATGATGCCACCTCTATCAACCAAAGGAAGAAACAACGAATCACCTCCTCAATGAATGTAATTACATAACAAAGATCTGGGATTGGGTGGCAAGCATCTTTCTCCTATCCAATAGGACCCGAGGCAACATCAATGAAACCATCAATAACTGGTAGGAGAGTTATAGAAAAAATGAAATGGTGAACCTCTGCCAAAATCTCATGTCAGGGATGATCATATGGGAAATATGGAAAGAAAGGAACCGGTGCATCTTCAAGAACGAAAACCATCCGGAAGGAAAAATCAAGGAATCAATAATCTCACAAATACGAGAAACGGTGTAGAGCCGCAACTTCCAGACTGGAAAAGCACAACTCATAGGATAGGACTCTCGAATCGTGGAAGTTTTTCACCTAAAATATGGGTGCAATAGCACACAGCTAGGGCATCCATTGCAACTCCAATCAGGAGAGTGCAACTGGACACCATCTCCGACAGGGTTCCTTAAATTAAATTTTGATGGGGCGGCAAAAGGAGACCCAAGAATGACAGGGATGGGAGGGGTGATTAGAGATAGTTGCAGAAACATAATCCGGATGTATGTTGGGAGTAGGGGAAACTCAACCAACAATGCAGTGGAATTTGGAGCCCTGGAGCTTGGGCTTGAAATTCTAAGCCGCAAAAGGATGACCAACGCTATCGTGGAAGGTGACTCCACCTTGGTCATCAACATGGTGAAGAGACTCCAAAATGGCACCAGAGTAGGATAAGTATAGAGACACTGGCGCTTATCACACTCCCTACAAAAAATTCAGGAGCATATGAAAACGATTAACACAGTGGAGTTGCGTTGGGTATACAGGTCAACAAACGGCCTGGCAGAAAGAATTGCCAACAAGGGCATTAGAAATGATAGATCAGTACTAGATACTACCTGGCTCAACATCTCGGAAGGATAATTCAGAATGGAATGCCTCCAACTAGTGACAAAATAATGTGACAACGACTTGAGAAAGGAAGGTCACATCAAGGAGGGCAGCGAAAGACCCAGAGGTCAACACAAAGGACCTAGGCAGGAGATTACTTCCTAGCACACTACCACTAATCACAATGCAGGATCATATTATACAATAGGCAAGCGTACGACAACAAGGTCATGGAAACAGTAAGATTTGCGGGGAAAGACCATGGGAAAGTATCAATAACATTCAACAGGCATCAAATGATGTAAGGCAAGAGGGTTTGACAAAAACCAGTATCAACCCACCATGCCAAATATCAGGTACGGGGAGATGCTCATTAGGTTATGAAGCGAGCAAGGGAAAGGGCCCATATAGGGATAGTGGTGGATTCATCATGATCATATGTACCATAATGGAGAAAAAGAATAGGAAGGCTCACCTCTACAGGCATACCATGCTTAGAAGGATGAGCCCTCAGTAGGGAAATCTCAATAAGAGAAGAAACAACAGGAATAGATGTAAACAGAAGAGTGCAACAGCAAGAACCACCATAGACACAAGGGTAGGAAACAGGTTGAGAATCTAGCAAAGGAGCTTCCATAGGCTAGACAGGATGGTACGAATAAAGAGAACACACAACAAAAGGAACCCCTTGGGGAAGAGAACTCAGAACAATCCCTGATGGGTTTCAAGGATGGAGCAGGTGACCAGAGATGTGGAGGGCACCTTCCACGCCCTGGTTGCACTAAAAGGGAAAGCGACCATTAACCGTCTGGAAAAGGAAATCAAAAGAATTCGTAAGGGAAAAACATGGGATGCTCTGATCGAGGAAACAGACTGGGTAACTGACCCAAGAGACACGCAACCCAGGGAAACCCTCTACCACAATACGGTGGAGATGGCATGGAAAACAAAGATGTTGATTGGCAAGGTGATCTCGAAAAGGGAGGACACCAGATGGGAGAACAACAAGGAACACACAAAACTCTTAAATGGAATCCTGAGATGCCTTAGTGGTTTGGAAACCATTACTAGAATGCTAACTGAGTTCGAGAAGGTACAGCAAGCCAAGATTGAGCGGTTGGCTGCTCAATTCCACCTCTACATGCACTACATCCATCGCATGGACATCATGTCGGCCGACCGGAGTGGAGCACCAGCACACATCAGAAAGAATTTCACAGTCTCCCAAAAGGAGGAGAACAAGGGCCATGCCAATGAAGGAAATAGGCATATCATCATCCTAGACTAGCGCCTTGTTAGTCTATTGGCAATCAGTCGAGTTAGTCCTGCGTTTGTTTAATCTCTGTTTCTCTTTCTTATGTGTGTTGTAATTTTTTTGTCAACATTTGGATATGGTAGGACTGGGCTAGTTTCCCATGGTGGCAGTCCAGTCATACCCCTTGTGGGTTTTAATGCTAGGGTGTCCCCTTGCTATTTGGAATCATGAGGCCTTTAAGGAAATCGGAAATACTATTGGAAAATTCTTGTATGTAGACCCGGGTTTACTTGCTCATTCTGATAGGTGCATGGGCAAACTCCTAGTGGAGGTTGACATCTTTGATGTTCTTTCGCCGATTATTGAGCTGGAGTGGAGGGGTGTTTTGTTTTTCCATAAAATTGACTACCAAGAGGTGTTGTTTAGGTGTTCAAAGTGAAAAGCTATAGGACATCTCAAGAATAAGTGTGCAAGATTTTTAAAAAAATTACAGAACGAGATGCTCGTGGATTGTGCAGTCGAGACAGGTGTGAAACAGGTAACTGAGTTGATCCAGACTCCAGGAATTAAGGCCGGGAACAAGCTCCAGAAGAATATAGATTGTGAAGTATTTTTGGGTAAGTGTCTTCAGCCCTCCTTTAAATATGTTAATTGTCAAAATGATTTAATGTTGGGGGGCATGAATAAGTTTCAGTCGTCAATGGTGGGAGGATCAGATACAAGCGAGAGGGTAGAGCATTCAGTTAGCCTACTGAATACTAGCTCTAAAGATGGGAGCAATAAGAAGCTTGGTGGAGTTTTAGCTTTATAGGGGGTAGCCGAGGGGAGGGGCGATAACATTACAGGCGGTTTTTTATTATGAGAATTGTAGCCTCCAGTGTGGGGCTCATTTTTTGGCTGTGGATCAACGATTAGGGTTGGGGGGATCCCGACTAGTCGGTGTTGGTATAAATTCACGGGGTGATTTACTTTCCTCCATTCTTCCGACAGGTATAGAAAAATCGGTTCCTGTAGCTTGGGAGATGTTTGTTAAAGTAGGATCTATAGTTGATAGGTCTCTCATAAAAGGTACAACGTCTAGTGGAACTTTAGATGTAAGCCTGGAGAGTGCGGACTCTATTGATTCTCCAGTTGATGGATTGGAGGGATCGGATCCCTTAATATTAATTAATAAAACTTATTTGAAAACAAAAGTTTCCTAAGATGGCCATTTGAAAATTTTACTCAGACAAAACTTTCGTTTGCGGAGGAGTCAGACTCGGTTTGTTCTCTTGATGCTCTCTTGGAGGGATCGGACCCTAGTTCTTTAACTTTAAATAATAACACTCTTTTACAATCTGAATTAACCTTTGTTGGCTAACTGAACAGTAATCCTCAGACAAAACTTTTGGTAGAGGTAGAGTTGGTCTCTCTTGGATCTTTAGTTGTTGGAACAGAGGGATCGAAACCTTGTTCCTTTATTTTAAATAATAAAACTCTTGTGCAATCTGAAGATCCCCTTGCTAGTATTATGAACATTAATCCTCAGAAAGACCAATCAGTCGAGGCAGAGTCAGACTCTGTTGGACCTCTAGCCGTTGGATTGGAGAGTTCGAATACTTCAGATGGTAGGACTTACATTAAAGGTTATTTTGTTGTTGGAACATTAGATGTTCTCCTAGAGAGTGAGGAATCTAGTGGTATCCTAGATGTAGGATTGGAGGGATCGATTCCTTGCCCCTTAAATTTAAATAATAAAACCTATTTTCAATTAGAAGAAACCACTGCTGGTCTTTTGAATAATATTTTTCAGATAGACCAATCGGTATTGGCGGAGATTGAGGACTCTCTAAAAATCTTCATCGCGACTTATAGAGACGTTCTTATCAGACAAACGCTACCTATCTTCTATTGTGGTGTTTGTATTAATAATTCGAGACAAAGGGGGGAAACAAATGGGTTAGTACCAAAACTATTATGGTTGGGGACAGGCCTGGAATTTCAAATTTACTTTACCTGTCAAGTGCAAATTTGATGACAGGTGTTCGTTTTTCATACCTGTCATTTTACGTTTTATGTAGATTTATAAGTGTCAATTTTTTTTATGTTATATGTTAGGCGTGGGAAGCCATTCTAGTCCTGATGTCTTCTTTATTTATATTTACTGCGCCGTAGCTTCTGATCCTAATATTACATCAAATCAAATGCTCTGGATTCGCATATCGGTGCCCTCGGTCGAAGAGAAGGGAATCTTGTAGTTTTCAATTTTTGCAAAATTTCCTGCCTTTAATATGCACAACACCGCATGTTTCAACCCAAATTAGGCTGTCGTACAGATTCTCGATACAAGAAATCCATTTTGAGAAAAGGCCTAAGACTGCAAGCAGGAAAGTTTTATAAAATTGAAAGAGTTAATTTGAAAACATTCCACTATTTTCTGATACCAAATGCTCTGCGTTTGTTAATAGACAAGAAATTAACCATTAAGAAATCAAATAGCATATCATCCAATACAGATCTATGTAAATATCTGTCTATCCTAGAAGTAAATGCTGCTTTAAACCTTGTATCACGTTGATAACCGCGTTTAAGAGATTTCCACAGACTGTATATCACAAAGTAGGTACTTCCACGCGTATATATATTCTGCAAACGAAGTAGCAGAATGGACGAGAGCTATCCGAAAATTAATTGAAGATAAACTTTTCCACTCCATAGTACCAAATTCATGCCTATGCATTAGGTCTACATGCCAAAATAATAGATTACTCTGTTCACTTAAAACCTTAACCTCGAAATCGTTGATACACTTCAACCCCATACACTTTTAAATTGAGTGCAACTAATTTTTCCTGCTAAAGAATGACACACATGCCCGGCATCACTTGAGATCGTTGACTGGCTTGAAAACGAAAAACGCCCATATATTTCTACAAAGCATCTCTTTTCTAAAAATGAAAATGCAAATCAGATTCAAGAACGGGATGACGAAAGGTAATTATCTATTGACCTTCCAAAAATTTTACTCAATTCTGAGTCCCAACATTTTAGGTTCGTGCCAACCTAAATTGCTTGAGAAGTTTTGACCAACAACAGTTGTTTGGTACCTATCATTGTGAATGTGCCCATATACACCAAGACAGATATTTGCAGATACTACGAATCACCTGGAGGTTGCGTGAGGGGGGATAAATGCTATTATGCGCACGGGGAAGGAGAATTAAGACGAGTCAAGATGCTACCTATAGACGTAAAACAAGGGAGTGTTTTGAACAAGACATTTGAAAACTTACCAGTGTTGTCAGTTCGCTGGATACGATTCGCCGAGAAGGCCTGAAATTTCCTTCACCGGGTTTCCCTCAGCTACCGCCCCCAACAAACTATAAACCCATAAAACGTTCACAACTTTACCATAAACGCGGCAGAAACAGGAAAGAAAGCAGGAAAGCGGGAAAGCCCCCAACAAACTATAAACCCATAAAATGTTCACAACTTCACCATAGACACGGCAGCAGCAGAAAAGAAAGCAGGAAAGCGGGAAAGCAGGCCTTCTACAGGGTAGAGCACCATGTTGGTTCGAGGAGGAGCTCAAACGCTCCAGGCTCCACTGCTCCAGCCTCCGAATGGCGAAGACGGATCTAGAGCAAAATTTTCAATAATGAATTAAACATGAGACTAGGTAGTATCCTGTAGGTAGTAGTCTGATCAGAATTTATGGATTAATGTTTATTTTGGTGACACGCAAGCGTGGGTTGCTGGTTCATTTATTTCATACAACTGCTTCGACGGTTCAAACAGGACATGTATTCAATCTATGAACAGTGAGCGGCGAGCCTGTCCTGGAAACTTGAAAGTAGTAAATGTATGCAAGCCGCGTGCCATTCTATAAAATAGTGGGCAATGGAACAAACAAAGAGTGATTTATAATGTCATGCCAGGCTCCACCGACAGCTTCCAACGAGAAACGCAACAACTTATTTCAAAATTCAAACCCTATTTATGAGATAGGTATGATGCAACATTAATGGAATACATTTATAGCTACTTTTCAATCACGCTACGAAGTAATTTTCATTTAATATATTTATCAGATAAGTATGATGCAACGTTAATGGATTACATGTATAGCTACTATTCAATAGTCACACTACAAAGTATTTTCCATTTAATGTCATCATAAGTTTCCCACGAGATTCATGAAAATATTGCTTGGCATTAACAAAACCCCTAAAATAAGAAAATGAATGGTAAGAAAAGGCTACACAATTTTAAAAATAAATCAAACCATACTTCAACAAGAGGTCCTGGAAAAATTTATATACAAATCCATATCAATATTTCATCACGAAATAATTCCTCACAAACCCTAAAATCTAACACAACTTAAAAAAATAAATCAAACCAATCTAGCATTGAAAGGTCTCACAATTTTTTATATACACAACCATACGAACATTTAATCACGAAAATAATTCATCCCTTCATAGAGGATTGCAAAGTAGGAATTGGCCTTCCGAAAATAAAAATAAAAAAGCCCCCAAAATTAGAAAATATCTCCAAACAGAAAAAGCGGCATTTAATGTATGCATTGGAACAGACGGTACAACGGTGTGTATTCAAGTTGTCCCGAGTCTCGACTCCCATCATCCGAGTCTGCAGCCTTCCACGTTGTGCCTACTACCTAGCCCTACTACTTAGCCTGTATACTTACTAGAGATTTTGACGGGCATTGGAGGCAGTTACACGTCAAACTGACAGGTAGACAATTCTCATGCCAGTCAGTGATGACATGTAAATTTTATTTCCCACTATCAAATACGGGCTGAGAGGTAAAAAACGGGCTACAGCCCATCAAATTCCAGGCCTAGTTGGGGAGGCCTCTCTTATGAAAGGGGCCGTACGGGGAGGATTGGAAAAAGATTTCTCTTCTCTGAAAACCGGAAATGCAAGGAGATTAGAGATTGTGAAGGAAAAAGAGATTATTGTTGCTACCTCTCATTCGGTGGATCCAAGGGCACTAAGAGCACAAAAAGCCCTGGATCAGAGTTAAAAAATGATAGTGGCCTCTTTAAATGTTAGGGGGTGGGGAGAAACACAAATTTTTTAGCTTTGAAAAGATTTGTAGAAGAAATAAATACAGATGTTTTACTTATTCAAGAGACTATGGTTAGTGCAACAAAGGCTAGGGATATTTTTAATAAATTGTTACCTAATTGGTACTTGAGTGGTGTGGATTCCTTAGGGCTCTCGGGGGGGCTTTTATCAGCTTGGAATACTAAAAAAATTTACTTCTCTACCTATGTGACTCTTTCAGGGATTATATTATAAGGTTATGTTAAAGATTTGGACAAAAGATTGAATCTGATAAACTGATATGGGCCATATTCAGATAGAGAGGACTTTTGGGATAATATAAAAAGAGATGTGTTGCTAAAAGAACAATCATTAATTTTTTGGGGGGGGTTTAAACTTTACCACTTCCAATAGAGAAATTTGGGGTGAGAATGCCATATCCTTTACATACATACTTTAATTAGCTGATTTAGGAAGACGGTCTGGTGGATGTGGAACCTGTCAAAATATTTTGATCTCCGAGGACCTAGCTTTGTCAGGGTTGAGATATAATACTTGTTTAAGTCATCAAAAAATTTATGATCATGTGCCTGTGGTACTACACTTGGAATCTGGTCAAGAAAAAGTCAAATATCCTTTTAAGTTTAACTCTATTTCGTTACAGGATCTAGAGCTAGTTATCTTTGTGAGAACCATTGGAATGGATTTTTGGGAACATAGGTCCTAAATCCGATGGACTCATTAAATAAAAAGTCAAAACTTCTTAAAAGAATGGTGATTAAGTGGGAAAGGAAGAAAAATCTTGCATCAAGGGGAGAATTGATAAAATTAGAAGAAGATTTGGAGGCATTATATTTAAATAATCCAGGGGGTTTTGAAAAGGAAGAAGACAAGGAATTAGTATTGGATCTAGAAAAAAGAAAATTGACTCTTTTAAGACAGGAGGAGGAAACTTGGAGGCATAAGAGTAGGATTAATTGGCTGGCAGCAGGTGATAGGAATACTACATTTTTTCTGTTAAGCCCTAATATTGGCCCATTACCCCTTAATTGGGGCATATTACATTAGTAATGTTATTTTATTTATGTCGACTTTATTCCATTAGTTGTAATTATACCTCCTAGTCTCCTATATATACCAAGGAGACATTTTCATTTGGAATCATCTTGTACTTGAACATTTATGTGGGGTAAAAGGAGGTTGCCCCCTTG